>JAQIXI010001652.1:0-12791 GCA_034700165.1 Galumnidae sp. Gr-Ori-00277 | reverse complement strand
TTAATTCATAGTTCAAAATATAAATCTTTAATCTTTCAATTCTATAGCTTTTAAATATCTAATTTAAATTAATCATATTTAAAAGGATTCAGGTCAGACCCATTTTAGATTTGGAATCTACTTGATATATACTTTCAGGTGATATAAAACTAATTTTTATTTGAATTTCCACCTACCCAGGCAGTGCTTCTAAGATATAAATCGATTTTATCACTAATCTAGATAGAAATCCAGTTTAAAAAGTTATTAAAATGAGCTTGGTCTATTTTACAACAATAGTTATAATAATTGAAATTGTATGAATTATTTAGGATATCATTTAAATTATAAATGTTTATAAATTATACAAATGTCTCACAATTTTAAATGATCTAAAATATAAACTCTTAGTTAAAAGTTGTAACTAATGTTGGTTTAGGTTTAAGTAATTTTCTTAAAATAATATAATTCCAGGACTTTGTTTGTATTAACCAAATAATGACATCCTTAGCACTGGTGCCAAACCACAACCCGGCGAGTCCTCCGCAATAACACAAATAATCAGTGAATGACAAAACAGGTTCTTCTTTATAAACAAACAATGGTTTAGTTGTGTCCCAAACAAAGGTTTTCGTTAAAACATTTGTATGATTTTCTTCAAAAATAATATCAAAGACTTTCGAATTGAATTCAATGAACTCACAATCTTTCGGACAGATTTTAAAACATTTTTTTCTTAAATCATATTTTTGTGTAAAATTATCAAACATTTGATGAATACTTGAATTGCAATCATTTTGTAAATCACTTGAAGTTAAATCAAATTCACGAATAGAATTATCGATAATAAGAAGATTACATCCGAACACATTTTTAGCCCAATGTTTAAGACATCGACGAAAGCACTGGAACTGATTGCTAGCGTTAAATCTATTTTCTATAATGTAATCGTGACACTCGCCATGAGGTGGAGTCAGATATTTGTGAACACTTTTCTCGACAACAATTGTTTGATTCTGATTAGAATCTTCAGTTCCATATAATATATATCTGAAAATATCAGCCGAACTCAACGTAAAGTTAAATGTGGGCCAATAAAAGTCTCTCATAATTTCATTGTCAATAAATGTAAATAAATTGTCAGTTACTTTGTCGAAATTCTTAATATCAAAAGACTTTTCAATATATATGTGTCCATAACAGGTTTCTTCTTGAATATCTTTTTTATTTTCAAAAATATAAGAAATTTCTCTTTTTCCTAAATTAACTTGATTATCTTCTTTGTTAATTAAAATTTTATTATTACCAAATTCATCTACAAAGTTAATTATTGTTTTATTCTCAAATAGATATTTGCTTGAAAAATTACACCTAGCTAATATATCTGCAAATTTTGATATTCCTATGTTACATGGTATATTCATATTTTCTTTTATATTTGTAGTATAAAAAAATTTCCCAATAAATTGAGGTTTGATTTCTTTGGAAAAATGAAATATAAAATCATAGTTTGAATTAATATCGATATCAATTCGAATACTTTTCTCGAAATTGAAATATATTTTTGATATATTTGTGATTTCTCTGAGAAATGCTGTCATCAGAAGAAGTTTTATGATTATCTGAAATATTTAGAATATATATTGAGTCAAATGCAAAATTATTTGATTAATACAGTAAAATATGTGTTTATAAAAAAAATTTAAAAATATTAAAATAGTCGAATAATATTTGAGCAGGATGAATTTAAATAATCATAATTTTGAAATTTGAAGGTTTTAAAAGGTTTGCGTTCAAACTAAAAGGCACTATATATACAGGTTAATACTAGAATATACTTTATTGAGGGTTTTATATGGAAAGATAATTAGTGTACGAAAATGAGAAATTTCTGTGCAATTTATGGTGAGAAAATTTCTAGAAATTTCTCACTAAAATTTCTCGTAATTAATGTTTATAACTCACTCATATAAATTTATAATAATTAAAGTAATTTGCATTATGTTAACTCACCTTAAAAGTTTTCAAAATTATAATTTTATTTTGATATGAATTTTGGTTCACTATATTTGCAAATCGATTTGAAAATTTCTTCATAAATAATGGAATAATAAAAATAATTTCTGAAATTGTGAATCCGTGCCATAGATTGAGAACATTTGTTAAACTAATTATTAAACCAAAAAATAGTGTTTTTGCCTCAAATATGTATTCAATATAATAATTATTATTTATTTTGAAAATAATATCTTTATAATTCTCCACTTTAAAGAATAAATAACTATAACCTTGCTTGGTTTGATATGTCACACTTTCACAAGATTCGGGACACGATTTATAACAATATCTTCTTAAAAGTTCGTTCATTTCATTTACTTTTCTCTCAGATTGATAACAAAATTTAACTTTTGGTTCAATTGTTTTATTGAATAAAATAATAATATTTAAATGATTATCATTTGGAATACAATTCCATTGTTTTTCATATCCCCTACGATAGCAATCGTTGAGACACTCGAAGCGATTACTCTCTTCGTATTCGTGACATTTGGTGTCATAAGGTTTCGGTAATTTCTTAAATGAAATCTTCATTAAATAAATAGTAAAATCACTATTTTGTAAAATATTATTGTCATTAATATGAAAGTCCTCGATCATATCATCAGGGTAATATCTCGAATCATGAATATAAAATTTAGTTTTTAAAATTTGAAATGCAAAATTATTACTCAGATATATAAAATTACTTAAATCCAAAATATTTATTAAGTTTTCACTTAAATTTGAACTAGATAAAATAATTCTTTGACATTTTCCTAATATTGAGAAAAATGTAATTATAGGATCAAGACCATATTTATATTCTTTAGAATAATGATTATTATCTGAAGCATATCTAACGAAATTTATATTAGCTTGGTAGAATTCAAATTCTGAATTAATTCCATTGAAATTGTTATCAGTTTTATTGTTAATTTGCTTTAAATATTTTAAAAATTCTTTGGAATTTTTGATATTTGAAAATAAATTATAAAATTGTCTTCGAGCATTATTATGCTTGATATAATTATTGAACGAATCATTTATTATTGGTGGATGAATTTGTACCAAATAATTGTTGAAAAATAATCTTTGATTCATAAGTTTTGGTGAATAAATTCTATAATTTGATGAAAATAATGAAATAAATTCTTTATAACTTTGTTTAAGAGTTGGGTCTAAAAGATATCTTTCAAATATATGTTCAGAACAAACAGTAATCGAAGGAATGGAATGATTTTTCAATTGATTATTAGAATCTCTATATTCCTGCCATTCGACGGTTATTAATGTTTCAAATTGAAGATATTTTGTCGTTAAATCTGTCATTTGATATATAATTAGAGGTAAAGATATTATTTTAAATAATAATTTCCAGTTAACTCTTTCTAATCGTTTTAATATCCAAATAGTTTTAAAGGTTAAGAGTTTTAATAATATTATTGTTTTAATCCAATGAATAAATAACTTTAAATTTATATAAAATATTAAAAGACTTTTCATTTTAATTAAAATTTTTTTAATAATTTCACTCAAATCAATGAAAGCCATTCCAATCCAAAGACCGAAAAGTCCGCCAATATTTGATATATAGTCAACAAAAGTGTATTTCTCTTCACAAATATATTGAAATTCAATAAAATTTCTATATTTTATATAAATTTTTGTTTGACTTCTACTCAAAACTAAAGAATTGTCGAAACGATTATTAAAATAAATTTGTTTACAGTCTTTAATGCAAAAGTTATTACAAAATTTAAAGTCGATTTCAGTAAAGTTTTTATTTTTATAGCAAATAATTTTCTCGATTTGACTCGAATTGTATAAATAAAAATTTTGATAAGTAAAAGCATTCGGTAGACACTTATATCTCTGAAAATAATGATTTTCAGTGCATTTCTGAATGCAATTGAAACGATCAAAATGATCTGAAAACAAATTGAATTTATCAAGGTAAAGTTTGATATTTTTATTATAAATAAAAAATGTAAAATGAATTAATTCATATTTCTCTTACCATAAGTAACACATCTGTCCATATATGGAACGGAAAGAAAATCCACAGAAGTCTTAGACATTTTTATATTTCCTTCCAAAGCGTTTCGACTTATTTTTATTGAATTTTGTTTAGTTATTTTAAAATCATTAGTTCTCTGATTAATAATCATATAAATTATAGATAATTTATCAAAATATGTTTTGTTAGATAAATCCATTTTAAAGAATGAATTTGATTCTATGTATTCCATATTTTCATAATTAAGAGTGAATTCTATATAATCGCCGTCTCTTAGTATTAATGTTTTATTTAGACTAAAATATGTAAAACAAATCCCAAAATCTTGATTTCCATAAATACTTTCCAAAACTTGAAATTCTGTTGAATTTTGTATCTGAAATTCATTTGAGTCTATATTTGAACGATATTTTACAAAAAATTTAATCATTTCATTCGCTCTAAACATAAATCGTTTCATTTCTATGAAATTCAATTCTTTTAAATAAACATCTTTTTTAATTTTGAAATATTTTTGTTTAAAACTTAAAAGGTAATATTTTATCTTATTAAGATACTTTTCATATAGACACCAGTTAGTTTCGTCTGAAGAATTTTTAACTTGCTCAAATTTTTCAATTTGTTGTTCCACCAGCTTATCTTCCATTAATATTATTTTATCAAGTTCATCTAATTTAAGATACATACAATTTGAATTAACCAAATGTTTTGCAAGTTTATATCTTTTTTCATAATCTTCTTTTAAATTCCAATAATAAAGTATTTTGTTTTCGTCAAACAATACATTAGTTTCAGTACAGAAACTAATCGGCGGTAATTCAAAACCATTTATATTATTCTCGACATTAAGTTTAAAGACATACGGAAACTGAAAGTATTCTAAAGTAACTAAAATTGCGGTATAAGTCAATCCAACAAAGGAAAGAACTTTTAATATTTTTAATGTATTTAAAATATATTTTTTTATTACAAAATTTAAAAACATTGTCATATGTTTCAAAAGAAGAAAAACTTCATTCAATGCGATTAATAGGAAACAGAAGAGAAGTTTTAATATTTCCCAAAAAAGTCTAATTAATGCTCGAAATAAATGAATTAAAGGAAACATTT
This sequence comes from Galumnidae sp. Gr-Ori-00277, assembly GCA_034700165.1. Lineage (NCBI taxonomy): Eukaryota > Metazoa > Arthropoda > Arachnida > Sarcoptiformes > Galumnidae > Galumnidae sp. Gr-Ori-00277. The sequence goes on along the minus strand of JAQIXI010001652.1, from coordinate 7,645 downwards.
TATCGGTGAGTTTCTATTATACAACTTATTATTATGTAATTAATTAGCTTGATAATTTTTAATAATTTGTTTATATTTAATTTATTCTTACTTTTATAGTCCGTTCCGTAATTTTCGAAATAATTTATAAATAATTTTTATTATTCAAATTATACTCTTTTAATATTTAATGAATTTATTAAACATTTACTAAATTTATAATTTTATTACGCTTACTATTAATGATTCTTGTCAATTGGCAAATATGTTGTATATTTTAATTGATATTATATTTATTAAATTAATTGTAATAAATTTTAAACGAAATTTTTAATTAAAATACTTTAATAATTAAAATGATTCTATGAACATAATTAAGAACTACATTCACATAATAATTAATAACCATAATAAAAGTTTTGATATTTAATTATCTATTTATATTATTAATATAATAATTGAGTAAATTTTATAATTTCCAACCACTTATTAATTATTTCAGAATTTAGAATTAAATCATTATTTAAATACTTTAGTATCTATTACCATCTAATAGCATCTAATACCATCATTCCTTGAACATGATCTAAATATTAATATATATTTATTAATAATTGAGGCTAATATATAATTTTATTTAACGATTTATTGATTAGTAATTTATGCTGTTTGAATAAAAGACACCATCAAATGTAATAAGGCTAAAAAATTTATCTTCTTTTATATTATTGTGATATTAATAATAATTTTTATATAAATTAAAATATTTGAATTACAAAACATTTTGTTATCATAAAATATTATAATACCACTATTATTATTATTATTATTATTATTATTGATATTATGATAATATAATATTTATTATCATTATAATTTTATGTTCTATTTAGACCATGATACTATTGTTTAAATAAAATAAAAATTAAACCATTATATATCGAACATTTTCTCTAAATCGAGAATTACCTTGGCATTTTGTTCCATAAAAATATAAAAACACTATAAATGAAAATTTATACTTGCAAAAAAGTCTATTTTGATTGTTATTACGATTTTTAGGCTATAAAATATGAAAAGGTCATAATTAACCCTAGAAATCCTAAGGTTATTAAAGTTTAACATTTAATTAGATTTTTAAAAATCTTACAAATGATTTTTATCTAGCGATGGCCACGTAAAAACTTAAAGATTACAGTCTTATAATTTTACCAAAATTTGTATACTTAAAAATTTACTTTTTATTTAAAATATTGATCTATAAAATGATTAGAATTCGAATAAATTTTTTATTTTGCTCTAGCTCGAAAAATAAGGAAATTAAGAGGGGGTCAGCTTTTTATTACAGTTTTGAATAACATTTTTTTCCCCTTAGGGGGGTTACCCCAAATCCCCCTATACCCCCGTGGCCATCCCTGATTTTTATCTACATTTACACAATTAATTAATTAATTACAGTTTCAATGAAAGCGATTATAAAATATATTAATTTCTTCGATAATTTCATAATCAAAACAGATTTGAATTTCAATAAATATTTATAACATTTGGTTTTATAATTAAAAATTTAAAGCTTTTTATTTTAAAACATGATTACAATTGCATTGACCATTTTCATAGCATTGCTGATTTACTTTTCAATGTGAGTATGCAAATTTACTAAATTTACACACATTTATGAAAAAGTTATTTTAAAAATTATCAAGTTACATTTGGCGTTGGCTAACATTCTGGTCGAGACAAGGGATAAGTGGTGTGAATATCATTGAGCTCTATCTTCTAAAGAAAATTCCATATCACGTTTGGGCGGAAAAAATGCACAAAAAATATGGAAAAGTATTCAGTTTTTATAGTCTTCCCTACAAAACACTTGTCGTCAGTGACCCGGAAATAATTCGACAGATACTGAGTCCAAACATGTTTAATATATTCCCAGATCATTTTAATATGGATTTCGGACGACCCTATAATTTAGAGTTGGCTTTCATTCCCGGTATTAAGAATTGGAAACGTATTCGATCTGTTGTTTCGCCCGCTTTCACTTCAACGAAGTTGAGGGCAATGATGGCCCACATCTCTGACTATTGCGATAAACTCGTCCACAAACTTCACTCAAACAAAGGTTTAGTTTTCATTATGAGCTCTCTCTCTCTCTCTCTCTCTCTCTCTCTCTCTCTCTCTCTCTCTCCCTCTCCCCTCTCTAACATAATTTATTTTGAAGGGAATGTTATTGATATGAAAGAAATTATGAGTGCATTTCAAATGGATGTCATCACATCCTGTCTTTACGGTATAAATGTTGATGCGATGAACAGCCCTAACCAACACCCGATTGTTAAATATGGACTGGAATTTACAAATTTTAGTCCTAACCTCAGCAGGATAATATATATATTTTCGTCAAAACTTGCAAGATTTTTTCAACTGGAGTTTTTTAGCAAAGATTGTCGGCTATACTTCGAAAGATTAATAGATCAGATAATTTCTGAAAGAAATCAAAACATAAATGAATGTATGAATGCTTTGAATTCAACCCGTATTCCACGCCTCAACCTACATACCAGTATAAATGAGAAAAAATTTGAAGTATACATGGTCACATTTTCTTAAGCAGGCATGAAGGTTGAGGAGGGGTAATACGATATACTTATTTAATTCTCTCGAATTATAGCTAAAAGAAGAACCGATTTTTTGCAGCTTTTGATTAATTCTAATCAGGAATTTAATAATGGAAGTGATAGACAGTCATCCAATGTCTTATCAAAAGAAGAGATTTTGGCGCAGACTTTGGTATTTTTCAGCGCTGGTTATGACACTGTAGTCAATACTTTTTGTCACATAATATACTATTTATGTCTCAACAAAGACTGTCTGCAAAAACTATACGAAGAGCTAAAGGATGTCAAACATATTTCTTACGATAATTTACATGAATTCAAGTATTTGTGTGCAGTAATTGATGAGACATTACGTATTGAACCCCCGATACCAATGTTGCCTCGTATTTGTGTAGAGAGTGTTGATTTATCAGGTTCAATTTTATATTTTAAATTATATTATAATCAGGGATGGCGAAAGGGGGTGTTTTCCAGAATATCCCCCCCCTTGGAGAGCAAAATTGGCAAAATACCCCCCCTACGATTTTGAACCCTTAACATTAGCGTCTATGGACAAGCACTAGGTCTGTCGAGCTTTTTTGCTCTAGGGAGGGGTATTTTGACCATTTCACCCCCCCCTTGGATCAAGACATTTCGCCATCCCTGATTATAATTATATTATTTTCATTATTTTATAGGCATTAAAATTCCACCAGGGACACAAGTTTTCATTTCAACCTACACTCTACATCGAGACCCTGAAATATACCCTGATCCGCTTCTATTCAAACCGGAACGTTTTCTCGAACCTAATCAAAGTCGTCAATATTATGCATTCGGAGGCGGTCCCCGTTATTGTGTGGGAGAAAAGTTAGCACAGAATATCTTACGTATGGGTATCGCCAAAATGTTACAACAATTCGAGTTCGAACTCTCACCAGGATATCAATTAGAATATTTATTTGGTTTTCTTTCTTTAAAGAATTTATTGGTTAAAATTAAAAATACCTAGATGGCAATGAGATTCATATCACAAACTACACTAATATTAAGGAAAGTTATTTTTATGAAATAAAATTATGGAAACCAAGAGTTTTGACATTTGTTTTACATTTTTTGAAACAAATGAAAAATATTTCCTTTTGTAAAGACTGTGTTTATATTAATCTGAAAATTTATTTAAACTCATTATATTAAATGTCTTATTTGAGACTTAACTAATAAATGTTAAAAAGTTAATTACTGTTGAAACTCATTAGGGTAAAAAAACCTAGGATCAATATTAGTAAAACCTTAGATTTTATTGAAAGATATTTGCCAACTTTTGAAAATAATAAACAATAGTTATATAAATTATATAATTATAACTTTTTATAGTTATTTTGATTTTATAATTCAATGAAAATAATATAAATTATAAAACTATTATTTGTATTCAGGGATTCTTTCAAATAATAATACTAACATTTATATTAAATAAAGTTAATTAGCCTCATTGACCATGATAGTTATAATTAAATTTAACTCTAATAAATAATTAAATAAAGAAATTAAATACATTTTATTTATAATTAAATTTTTATTGAATAATCAAAAGAATAAATATGACATCAATTAATTCAAAAATCATATAAATTTTTATATCAAAAGAATTTTAAGTTTAATTAAAGTAATTCTATAAACAAATAGTGATATGAAAAGAGATTTTAATTTTTGTATAAAATATTAATTTTGCGAATTCTTCGACTGTTTTTTATTAGATTTGTTTCAATGTTTTGTTTAATCATTTCGTTATCGACTCTAATATCAATATCTTCGAGATCTGAAAGTCGGCCAAATATTTCTGCTGTTTCTTCGTTTGTCTTAATCGTTGACCAAATCTTCAAAACTTTGAGTTTCGGCAGAAATACATCCATTCCTTTCAATTTAATTGAAGTGAACTGACAAGAAATTGTAAGATGAGTTAATTCCTCAAAACCATTGAAATCTTCAAAAACGATATCATATGCAAAACCAATTTCGAGTCGTTTTAAGACTTTAAAATATTTAAGTGTAGACAACATTTTGAATGAAAACAATAAATTATATGAAATACTCTTCATTTTAAGACAATTGTCTGCTATTTTCTTCATAGGGTCAGTAAAATAGTTGTCATTAATATAAGGTTTTGCCGTTAATTTCAATTCAATCAAATTCTTGAGTTTTGAAACAATATTTAATAAAGAAATCATATCATCAGAAGATATGCCGCCATTAGTGATGGTTAAGAATTTAATATTTTTGTTGTTTTCGAATAAAGTGCGGTAATAGTCTCCCGATCCGGAGATAAAGATATAAAGAGATGTGATATACTTGAGTCCAACCAAATAATAAAAGGATTCGGAATTCTGAGAATTGCATTGAATATCGAGTTCTCTATTTAAGGCCAGCGTTTCATAATTGATGTCATATTTGGGAATTGTGTCCAATTGAATAGTAAAGGCTTTTGAGTCTATTTTTGTGATTAATTTATTCCATAAAATCTCATCAAAAGCCAAATCAGTGTTGAATTCAATCAAATTATTACAGTATTTGTATATTAAGTCAATTATCTTCTCTGAAAGAAGTCGTTGTGATTCCGGTTTAAGACAAGTTCCAAAACCAGGTTTAATGACAATACTCTTAATATTCGGACATTTCATTAAAATGGATTCAAAAGTCTTTAAAATGAATTCATTTCTACTATAAAAGTAATCGCCGGAAGAATTGCTTGAATTAACCCAAAGATAGTGTTGTCTCTTAAATAATGTCCTCTGGAAGTGTTTGGACACAGATTCTAATCTGAGTTTATCTTTTAGTGGCAAATATTGAAGAATATCTTCACTTAAATCATCGCAAATGCGTTTATCAAATGATTGCTTGTTTTGTGAATCACTTCCAACGCACAGCTTTTTATATTTACTTAAAGACATTATTTTCTCTAATTCTTCAGAAATGTTTCTACAAAACGAATGAAATACAAAAGCTTTATAAGTATTATAGTTTTCCCCTTACAAAAAAAGGGAGATGTGGGGGTGAGAGACATTTCTATATACTAGATATTCAACTCTTAAATGTAGTAAAAAATTCTAAATAAAAACTGTTTTATTTACGAAAATACTCTTACATTAGAATCTAATGAATAGATGTTAGACTTTTGTTTGAGATTAATATTAAAGTTTATTTTAAAAAATTAAAGACAATATCTGTAAGGGTGGGATCTAATTCATGTGACCAAGCCCCATTTTTACATATTCTTAACTATAATTAAACTAAATATTAACTCTCAACTGATTTAACAATAATTAGGTTTAAAACAATAAACGGATGGGTTTTCTGTAGAGAACTGAATGATTAGACACCAGACATGGCCAATGGTTTCGGTCTCAGGGGCGGGTATCAGGGTAGGGTATTTTGGTAAACCTCGACAGACCTAGTGCCTGTCCATAGACGTAATGTTAAAGTTTTGATGCGTCAGGGGGGGTATTTTGACGATATTTGCGTCTCAGGGGGGTATTTTGAAATACCCCCCCCCCTGTTGGCCATGCCTGTTAGACACCGATTGACTCAATATATTATTAAATATGACTTTTATATACTTTTAATTACTTTTTGAAACAAAAATACGATTCACTTTATAATACACTCATTAAATATTAATCTATTGTCAATATTTTAATATATAATAAAGAACTCAATAAAGAAGTTGAAGTAAAAACGTTTTAATCATTATTAATATGAAATTAGAATCTCTGAAGTAGACATACCTGGAGTTTCCAGTATTACTTTGTAACGGGCCTTATGTTAGCGAATCACAAACAAAACAAAATTTTTAAAAAAAATTAATTTTATTCAAAATTAAATGAAAACAAAATATAATTATAACAAAAGTATCGAAATATAAGTTATGGGACTGAATGTATGGACACTTATGGCCTCAATATTAGTGTTGGCACTGGTTTTCGGATAAATGTGATTACACTCAATGTTAATAAGAAGTGAATATAATTATGGGTAAAGCATTGGTTAAACTAAACATTACTATCGCCAAAATCATGAGTTCAATCCTATAAATCCAAAATCATCCATATATTGTCTATGGGGTGACATAAGTTCTAGGATTTATAAGCTCATTGGCAAGGTTACACTCAATGTGAGTATATAATAGTTGACTCAAGATTTTTTAACTTGACACAGTGAGAACTAGAGTTGAGAAATAACATAACAGTCAGAGAACTGACTCAACTTTTTAAAGTACTTGACCATGGTACAAATATTACATTGTATAGTCTCAACCTTTTAACGTCAACTCTTAATAAGTAATTAAATTAATCTTTTGTTCTCTGATATGGAATAAATTTTTAAGTAATTTAATGAAAATTTGTTTCATTTTTTAATCATTTTATAGAAAATTAAATTTTATTAAATATTTTTCAAATAAAAAGTGAGAGAAAAATATAATTTAAGGTATTTGTTGTGAACTGTAATTTCGTAAGGAATTTGTTATTCTTTGGTTCTTTTGGGGGTATATCCTATCAAACGGTAAATGACCCTGTATTGGCTTATACTTCATAGTACCGACGATTTCTTAAAGCACAACAAACAAATCGATTCCTTTTAACTTTGATATCAATTTTACGAATTCTTCGACAGTTTTTCGTGAGTTTTGTTTCAATATATGGTTTAATCCAGGAATGGCTAAAGGGGAGGGGTATTCGGGAATACCCCCCCCCTTGGAGAGCCAAATTGGCAATATCAATGAATTAGGGTAAACTTATAACAATGAGTAAAATTATCAGTCATTAATGAGTAACAAGGTGAAATAAACTAGTAACCTATTATTTATGTGCACTTTTTCATTGAATTTTATACGTTTTTATACTTTTTCATTGATGATTATTTGCATATTTCATACATTCAATACTCAATATTCAATACAATCAGACTTTGAGTCCCGATTTTCGGGTGAAGGAATGGTCGTTGGCACAAATTTTTTATATATTTTTAAACTATTCACCAAGATGAATATTATGGCACTTGTTATTTTTCAA
>JAQIXI010001651.1:0-12794 GCA_034700165.1 Galumnidae sp. Gr-Ori-00277 | reverse complement strand
CCTAATACCCCCCCTGAATTTTGAAAAAATACCCCCCCTGGGACCCCCCCTGAGACTCGATCCATTGGCCATCCCTGTTATTTAGTTATAAAATGGCAGAGGATTTAGTTGAAAGTAATAAATTAAAACTTGAGTATCGAAGTAAGTATTATTCAAAAAATTAATATTTTAATATTATTTTAATTTGTTGGCAGAAAATAATTTAAAATATAAACAGTTATCAGTCATTGAAAGTCAATTATTTTCACAAATAAGGAAATTATTTATCTTTTCAAAATTCAATTCCTCGGATGACTTCCTTACAACAATTAATGATGAGGTCTATGGATTTGGTTCTAATAAATATGGAAGACTTGGTTTGGGTCATAATAACTCTGTTCCAGAGCCAACACTTATTAATAACAAGTTATTAATATTGATTTTTGCTCTCAATTTATGGTCGCCTTAACTGAAACACATGACGTGTATACCTGTGATAATGGTAATAATGGAATTTTAGTCAATGGATACTCTACCACATATAGAAAGCCACAAAAAATAATCATAAGCGATGCACCCATTGTTGAAATCAAGTGTTGTAAGAATAGTACTTAATATTATCTTTTGACTGATAACACACTTTATTGGTTTGGTTGCCTTTACCCTGATTCAACTCAAGTTAATATTCCAACAATACTTGATTTTAAAGGAAAGAAAATTATTGACATTTCATGTGGTCATTGGCATATCATAGCTCTGACCAATGGCGGAGAAACCTATTCCTGGGGTCGAAATGGACATGGTCAATTAGGTTTGGGTTATAATATTGATATGAATTCTCCGCAAATGATTCAAATGAATGAAAAATTTAGTTTCAAAAAGATTTCTGTAGGACTTAATCACAGTCTTTTATTGACAACAAGTGGTAATATTTATTTATTTATTCATTTGGTCGCAACACTGAATATCAATTGGGAACAGGAGATACAATTAATAGTAATATTCCCAAGCTAATTTTAGCAAGTTGCAAATTTTCTGATATATTTGCATTTGAAAACATTTCAATGGCTTTGAGTGAATTAAATACAATAAAAATTTGGGGAAAAAAGATATCATTAATCATAAGTATTACCTCATTTCAAAGCGCTATCGATGTTTTGAGTCCAAATGTCTTCACATATAAACCCCTTTCACTGGAAGATTTGTTCCATAACAGCAAACCTGTAGATTCTTGTAATCGAATTATGAAATCAATGGCCAAAGCATTCAATAATCCGAAAAACTCAGACTTAAAGTTCAAACTTAAACGTAAAGGAAGTGAAAACTTTGATTATATTTATTGTCACAAATGGTTTGTCGAACAAAACTCTGAATACTTTGAGAAAATGTTTGCAAACAATTGGGCTGAGAATCAGACAAATGAAATACAAATCAATGACTTCTCTTATGAATCGTTTTATCACTTTATGAAATGTCTTTACACCGATTCTATTGAAAAGGAAAACATTGAAATATTGATTGAGTTGTTGTCAATCACTGATCAATATTTAGATGAAGAGATTAAAACAAAATGTATTCACATAATTAAACATCTAATGAATGCCCAAAACGTCTGTTCCCTATATAGCGCTTCCCTTAGGAATAGATCTAAAGAATTGGAAGACTTTTGCTTCAATTATATGTCAAAACATATAAAAATAATTACAAAAACCGAAGATTACGATAAAATGGATTCAATTTATTCAAAAGAATTTTTTACTAAATATGTTAACCAAATTTAAACAACTCGTAATTAATTTGGGTAAAAATAAAAATAAATTATTTTAAGTAAAATTATGTATAAGAATTATATAATGAAATTAAATTCTTAATTAAATTATATTGAGCACAAATAAATTATAATAGGAAAAATTGATTTTTTTATTTTAAATAATTGCAGCTTTAAATGTAAATTAATGTATTTCTAATTTATTTATTATCAAATAATTTTAGCAAATATTAAATATTTTATTTTATAATTACATAAAAAATTATCAAGTTATTTATTGTAACAATTTTTTAGCATTTTATAACTATTTTGTAACTAAAAGCTTAGAAATAAAAGAAATATATTTATCTTAAATCTTATCAAAATAACTCAAGTGTTTTGTTTTCGTTAAAAGAGGTCATATTTATTACGTAGAGATATATTTTTAGAAATTACTAACTAAACTCTTTTTATATAAAATAATATTTCTGAAATAAAAATGGCGTTAATTATATTTAAATATTTGTGTCTAATTTTATTTTTAATAAATTATGGAATAGGTATGTTTACACTTTAAAGTAGTTAATTTTCTATATAAAATTTGAATTTCATTTTATCTAAAGTTTTATATCCATATTAAATAATTTAAATTTGGTTTTAAATTGATCGCCATATACAACATGTTAAAAGAAATTAGTATAGTAAAAATTATCAATTATTGATACAATTAACTCTCTTTTTATTTTCATTACAACGTAGAGTCTTTTATCAAATAAATTTTGGGCTTAATAATTGATAAAATGAGACAAATATTTAACTAAAAATTTATTTAAATTTGAAAAAATGGCTTTCAGTATGTTTCTAAAGAAGAAGACTAAGACTAATAAAATTTTTCCCTTAAATATGCCCATTATGAATCATAGTGGGATTTGTAGGGGACCTTCAGAGGATCAATAATTCCAAGGTCCTATAGCTTCCACCCAGTGCATTTTTCGGCTAGAATTTTAAAATAATTTATAATATTTGATAACTGTTAAATAAATTAAATCAAATTTAAATTAAATAAGGTGATGAAATTTCCGACCTTGAACAGAAATTGGATAAAAAAATTAAAGATCAAATCGATTTATTGAAGAAGGAATTGTCAAATTATAAAAAAGACATAAATGGTCTGTACTTTATTTCTATTTTTAAAAATATATTTAGTTAAAATTACTTTGGATGATTATTATAACTTATAATTTTAAGATGAAATTGGCAATAATAAACTGTCGGCGTGTGATAGCGGTTGGGTTTCATATTCTGATAGAAAATGTTATAAAGTATTGGAGAAAAAAGGATCGGAATCTGAGGCAAAGTCGAACTGCAGTCAATTGGATAGGAGTTCGACTTTAAATAACAATTCAATCAAAAGACGAACAAAAATTTGTAGAAAATTCATTAAAAAATTTTCATAATATTTCAAATAATGTTTGGATTGGTTTGGAGTATATCAATAAAACTTTTCAATGGATGGACGGAAATGAAGTCAAATATGAGAATTGGTATGAAAACGCTTTAAAAGACGGAATGAGTAAATGCGTTCAAATGTCTCTAACAGAAGAAAACCTTGGTAAATGGATGGACGATTCTTGTAATAAGAAGTTTTTAATAGTTTGTCAGAAGAAACAGTCGTCAAAAACAGTATTGAGTGAAGAGTTTGCAAACATTACTAAAGTTGTTGAAAAACAACAAAAACAAATTAATTCATTAATTCCTTTGGGTTTTCTTTACACACAATTCCCTAATCAGTCGACACCACAACAGTTGTGGCCAAATCTTAAGTGGTCTGAAGTTACCCAACAATATTCGGGACTTTTCTTTAGAGTTGAAGGCAGTGGCTCAGAGCCATTTGGACAAATTCAGCAAGCTAACTATTCGCGAATATCTGATATTAAAGCAAGATCATGTAATGTTCATGCTTCTGATTGCACTGATTACACAACTTATCAACTGAATGAAGGATCCTGGACAGTTGATATTGTTAAAAGTGCATTTGATAGCCAAATTTATATTTATACAACTTCTGGTGAGAACCGACCGCGAAATACAGCCATTAAAATATGGAAACGAATTGAATGATACAGAAATTATATTGATATAAATAAATATTGAATTAAATACAGATTTACAAGTTTACTTATCACATTAATTATGTAAATGATAGAAATATTTAAATATGTTTATTAGTGAAAGATATATGTTAGTGAAAATGTTCCATAGTTGCAATTCAATTGAAATTTTTAAATTCAATTTCTAGTCATGTGCAAAAAGGAGAATCTAGTCCAGAGCAACGTATAAAAAGGACATAAGACTTTGATATATTAGAAAAGTTTTGAAAAAACTTAAATAAAATAAAATTTATTAAAAATTAGCTAGATCAATTACAAATGCAATTTAAAAATTTTTAATTGAAAATAAAGTTCAAATTTCATTTAATTAAAATTTTGGTGCAAAATAACAGATTTTTTATTTGTTTTTGGCCTTTTAATGTTGAACCATATGAAAAAAGATGTTTCTTCTCTGCAAAAACGATTCAATGAAGAGAATTTATTTTTTGAAATGAATTTAATTTGTTTTCTATTATCCCGTATTCATTAAAAAAAATTATTGAATTCCAAAGAAAACTTAAAAAATTGAAGATAAATTATAACAAAACCATTTAAATTAACTTGAATTTGTTAGTATATTTTACGGTAACTAAAGGTTTGAATTCCAGTTTTACAAAAGTTATAGAAATTAGATTTGGGTCAATGATTTTCAAAGTCCTTTATTGAACTTTTTTTTGACAGCCAAAATATCATTTAAAGTAAATAAGTTTATTTTAAACAAGGTTTGAGGGCAAAGCCTATATCCACTACATTAACGACAAAATCTAGAATAATAATTATGTAATATTTTATTAGAATTGGGGGAAAATTGTGTATGGTTTACAAATTTATCTAGAGGAAAAAGCATTCACCTCAGATTTATTTTCAAAAATATGTAAATATTTAGCCATTAAATCATTTTACTTTTTCGACATATTATGTGGTTTTAGAAATTATCACAAAACAGAGTATATTTCATTCATTCATTTAATTGAAAGTGATGTGAGTTTGCATTCGTTGCAAATTTAATATATAATTATTATTTAATTTTTAAATAAAGGTTTCGATGGTTTTAATAATCACTGGAGTTATTACTTCAATTATATTAAAATTGTGTGAACAAAATAAATTTTCTTGTCAACAAATATTTCTTGCCATGGTTAAACTAATAACAAAACAATCGACAGATTTTATAATTACTAAAAAAAGTCAAATGTTTTTGGTGGTAAGTCTACTAATATGTACCGTATTTCTAATCAATGAGTTCATAAATCTATTATTAGACATATATTTTATTCAAAAACCCTATCCTTTTGTTAATAATTTAGATGAATTGTTAGAAAATAAACAAATTGAAATTGACACTGATGAAGATAACTTGTATGTTATTAATATCACAAATACAAAATATACACAGGAACAATTAAGTGAATTAACCTTAAGGGCAAATAAATTTAGTGAACGATATCCTGAATATACAGGTGAAGTTATAATGAATAAAGTATTGAATGGCAAATTGGTTAAGATATTGAACAGCTTACAAATGGAAATTTACGTCAATTCTATTGAAGTTTTCAATAATTTATTCTTTCGATATAAAGAAAATCGTTTCACACAATTTAGTTATCTAATAGTTTCAAAGAAACATTTTATGGCAAAAATTATTAATCACTTGTAATTAAATATATTGGATATAAAGATATAATTATTAATAACATGGTTGTTCTTTAAAAATAATTCAATTAAAATATTTTATTAATTTTACTTTAATAGATTCAGCAAAATATATGAAGGTGGTATGTTTAAACGTGATGATATTGTTCGGAATATTATGTCATTTTATTTTAAAAAATATAACATTGTACAGAATAATAAACTTGAACAATCTATAAATTTAGAGGAAATGTTTAAAAATATTTTATGTATATTATTAATTGGATTATTTATAAGTATTTTATGTTTGAGGGCAGAATTGGCAGACGTATGATATCTGGTTGCAGCCCACATGCCAGTAGCCAATGATATAGTTGAAATTTTAATATCATTACGTATAGGTATTACAACAGGTTTTGCCTATTATTAAACACACAAAAACTAAATACAATATAAAAGTGATTTATGATAAAAAATTTTTTAACAATTTTTTAAATCCTTACTTTAGTATTTGTTGTTTATAAAATATTTTAAACTTATAAATACAAATTAAAAAATATTATTATTAAATAAATAACTTTAATTATTACAAATATTTAAAAATAATCAATTCTAAATTGTTAGATATGTAATAAATATTGGTCTAAAAAATAAAAATCATATTTTAATAGTAAATTATTAAATAGGGTTGGAAATAGGTCATAATTAGACTAAACATTTAATTGGTTTTAAAGCTAGTTTATTTTCTAGTTTTGTTTGTTTGTTTGGCTTGGTCAGTGTAATTATAATGAATATCAAGTTCTATACATTTAAACTGTATTTGATGTCATCCATCTTTCAATTCATTAAATGTGTGGCCGGAGTTTCCATTACTATCGATACTCTAATTATTGTAACCTTTATTATAATCGCTTCATATTATAAACATTTGAGAATTAATACCATTAACTTTAATTTCCAAAGTTTTAGTAGACCTGAGAGTAGTAATCACCAAACTTACCTTGCTATTAAACGATTTATTTCAGAACATAATTATTATTTGAGAAAGATTTGGGCCTTCAATCGAATGGGAAATAAGATATATTTATTTGCTTTGATTATATTCTTTCCCACAACTGCTTTAGCACTCCATCAGTGGTTGTTTGAGTCAATGGATTTTCATTTGAAAATATTTTATTTAATTACTATTTTATTCGTCTTTTCTTCAATATTAGTGGGAATTCAGATAAGTTTTGCCTCTCTTTCGAATAAAATTCATAAAATGTCAGTAAATCTGTCGAGACTTCAGTGGAGAGTCAGTGGATATCCGTTTCGTTTGAGAACTAAACTCAAACTTTTACTCATTTTTGAAATATTATATAATAAACAAAAACTTTGAATAACTGTTGGCTTACGAGTGATGACATATTCATTGTTTATCTTGTTAGTGTTTATCTAGAAATTTAAATATAATATATTAATTTCATTTCGTTTTATATCATTTAGATGGTTGTCAAGTATATTAGACTTTTCATCTTGGTATATAAACTCTCTGGGAAGTTTCGCTAATGACTATATTAAAAGCATTTAATAATTTAATATAAATTTGTAAGATTTATAACTCTCTTTTAAAATGATTGATAAATAATGCGTAAGAATATTTATGTTATTTTTTGCTAGGTTTATTTTATGGGTCAATGAATAATATTTGAAAGAGAATTATTTTTATTTTTGAAATGAATTATTGTTTTTTATCTCCTATTCATTCAAAAAATATACTAAATTCCAAAAAACTCAATAATTTAAAGATTATAAGTTATAATTTATAACTTAGGATAGAAAATATGCAGTTTTGGAGCACTTTTAAAGTTTATTTTTAAATACTTTACCAAGTTTCCAAGTTCATTTAAAAATTAAACCCTTTAATAATCTTTTATATATAAAATATACCTTTGATATACGTTGTACATGATCAATTATGAAGGAAAAGTATTAACCAGTGGATATCAATAATGTGTGTAAAAGTATAACAAAATAAAAGACAAATAAATAATACGTTAAATAAAAATAAATTCTAAAACATTTTTTCTTGGTATACTTTATATTTGCTCATACATGTATTTTAAGGCCCATACTTTAAAAATTTCATTAATAAATGTTAATTGATTCCACATATAAATTAAATTGAAATTGTTGGCATATTTTAAAATTATATTTGGCATATTATATTGTAAATGTAGTGAAAAATAAACTTGCCAAAACAGTTTTAAATGCCCATTTATCAAAGTATAATATCAATAATTTTTCTTCAAACTTCTAATAATAAAGAAGTAAAAAAATTGGATTTTTTTTAAAAAAATTAACTGTAATTTAAGCGTTAAATAATATCTAGATTATGTGTTAAATTCCTTAATTAATAATTTGATCTTATAAGCCACTTCTTTTTTTGAGCCAAATTAACGCGTTTTTTAAAACTATGCAAATATATTACTTCAAATGTATTTATATTTCAATGAGTAATGAAAAAATTTATTAACAAAATTGGTTTTTGGTTTGTTAGTTATTAGAAATAAATAACATTATCACACTTTATATAATCTGTGTTGCAGGCTGAACAGTACTTTGAGCCATAAGTGAGTAAGGTCATGTGAGTTAGACGACTCACACGACAAAAGGAGAATTTTGTAAACTTTTGTATTGATGAGTGAATACGAGTCGTTGAAATTAAGTCAATTTGGAAGTTAAAAGCAGTTGTGGTTTGGGTCTCAAACAGTATAGTAAGAGACCAGTACTGACCGACCGTTGAATATTCCGGCGGCAATCTTTTGTATAGTTTTGTAATTTTCTTTTAATAAATAAATAATTCGATTTTAAGTAATTTGTTTGTTTTGTGAATGTTATGCAAAGAGTTCCAGTACGTCGATCGCCCCCTTAAGAGGGATTAAATTGAGGCAAACCCTCCCTCTGGCTTTCGCTCAGGGTTTCATTCGGCCTGTTTCGCCTGTTATTTCTGAAAATGATTCTCGTGTATTCTAAAACATTAAAAAATTATTTAAACGCTTTAAATTTTAGGGTAGAATTAATTTCCCTCATTAATTTTCCCTCACAGACATTATTTTTTTTGAAAATAAAATTTTTTATTAATAAAATTAAATTCAATTTTATAATATATTTTCATTATAAAATTGTATTTATATTTTTTTTGTTATGATCTATTAAACTTAAAAGAAATTCAATGGTTTGACTTAACCAAATCATTTATTTCGTGAAGATATTCAATAAATACCTTGATATCTATAACCGATAAAAACATCAGTCTTTATTAATAATACTTAAAAGACTAATCTTATCGAAGAATTGGTTGTTTAGAAACTCTTATCTAATAGCAAATACTTTTCTATTGTTTATTGGAAACCATTTTAATAAAATTATAATTTTTTTTCTTTTTTAAAAATTTGATAAAACTCTAAAATATATAAAATTTGTCACTTTTTAAAAGTCTTAATTTCATATTCAATATAAACCCAAAATAGAAAAACTATTAATAATGTCATCGATTAGTGATTTTCCAATTTGTGATAAAATAAGTGAAGAATTGAAAATTGAAATTAAATTATTTCATGTTTTTGATTACGTAAAAAACACAAAGAATGTATTATTCATTACAAAAGATGATAGAGTCTTTGGATTTGGTCATAACTATTGGGGTGTTTTAGGTTTCGGTCATAACAATGAAGTAAATGAACCGAAACAAATACAAGAATTGTATAAAAAGAATATAAAACAGTTTTTTATTGGATATAACGTTTTGGCCTTGAGTAATCTTGGAGAGTTGTTTGGGTGGGGACTGAATGACCGGGGACAATTGGGTAGAGGATTTATTAGTGATACTTATGAATGTTTAAAACCCGAAATGATTGATATTCCAAATGTGAGTTACTTTTTTTATATTTTTATATTTTTATGTAATGTTTAACAGAAAGTAATTCAAGTGAGTTGTGGTTATTGTCACTCTTTGGCTCTAACTTCTAATGGCAGTGTCTTTGGATGGGGTGATAATGAATATGGACAAATCGGTTGCGGAAAAGAGATGGGAGAAAATATACTAAAACCAGTTTTGATTGAATTTTTGCCATCGATTCAATCAGTTTATTGTTTTCGTGATTCGTCTTTTGCGCTGACAAATGAAGGAATGGTGTTTAGTTGGGGAGATAATAGTTGTTATCTATTGGGTCACAAAATAAAATCAAAGAAATCTGTTTTTACACCGAAAAAGATTAAAATCTCAAATATAGTCTCAATTAGTTCGTCATATAATTTGTCAAAAGGGAACACATATTTTCTTAACACTGAAGGGAAAATCTATTTTTGTGGAGTATATGATGAAAATAATTGCAAATTAAGACGAAAAACACCAAAACTTTTGAAATATAAAGAAAAGTTCTCTTCTTTATATTCTATTTTGAATTGTAGATTTGACGAAATTTTTTCACTCTCTTCGGCTGTTTCTGAAGGAACAGTTTACGGCTTAATTGGGAATAAAATATTGGAAACAAATTATACAACACTATTTGATTTCTATTGCGAAGAATTTGAGATCAGTTTTGAGACTATAATTGTTAGACCAAACTTTAAGAGTCGATTCTTAGAGTTTATGTCTTTCATCGGTTCGGGTGGTTTTGGATCAGTCGATAAATACTTTAATACTTTAGACCAACAATTTTATGCCGTCAAAAGTATAGATATTTCGGGTAATTTTTTAGTCATAATTAAAATTAAATATAATTTAATTAATAATTAATAAAATTATTAATTTTCAGATCCAAACAAATATTTAGAAGAAACCAAAACTATGGCTCAATTAAAGGGACATTTTGTGGTTCAATATAACAATTCTTGGATTGAAAACAACACTCTTTTCATTCAAATGGAGTTCTGTTGCGATAACTTAAGAAATATTCTCAATATTAAACCAAAGGGTTTTAAAAGAAATAAAGACTTAGCGATGAATTGCACCGAATATTACATTTCGTGTGAAATCTTCCGTCAAATAACAGAAGCTCTCAATTATTTGCATTCATTTAAACCGAAACCTATTATTCACAGAGACTTAAAACCAGAGAATATTTTAATCGGAAATTCAAATAATCGACTCATTTGTAAAATTGCTGACTTTGGATTATCCAAGTTTACTGACGATCACTCTGATTACCACACAATGGTTGGCGCAACTCACAGATATAGAGCACCAGAAATAGCCAGTTCTCATAAATATGACATTAAAGTTGATATATGGAGTCTTGGAATAATTAGCATGGAGATTTTTGATTTTGAAAATCAGGACACTATTGATTCAAACGAAAAAAATTTTATTTTAAATGCTATACAACGAAACTTTGATTTTATTTCTTCAAAATTAGTTACAGCTTTAAGACATAGAAGAATATCTTCTGAAGAATTATTACTTGAAATAAACAAATGGATAAATGAGATAATATTAAACCATCGTGATATTAATTATTATTTAAACTATTTCAAGAGAAATAATTTTAATTATTTTCTTAGTATTTTATTAGACAGACATTAATTCTATAAATAAAATGACATAAAATTGTCTGAAACGAAAGAAAATCTTTTTATTAATACTAAATATTGTTTTTAATTAATTATGAGTTTTATATTTCGAAAAATTTACTCATAACCGATGTCACCGTTTGGGTCGGCTGCAGTTATAATTTTTCCATATATTTTTTCCGTATGTTTGGATTGACAGCCAACTCAAAGTCGGGTCATTTCAAAGAAGAATTGATTCGCGGACTTAACAAAACCGAATTTTATGTATATTGTTTAATTTGCTACCAAGATCATCAAAATTGTTCGATAAATAATAAAAATATGGTCACCTAAGTTTCTATAACTGAATATTTTAGAAATTTAGACCAGAAATTACAGAGGCTTGAATTAATATTACCATATTTCAATTATTTCTTCATCGATTCTGATGATCTTGGTGGCTAATTAAAGAAATTCTATTTTTCTCTCAAATTAAAATTAAAAATTTACAAAGGATATTTTCCTTTAGGGTTGGGCAGAGGTTTTAGAATATTTACTTTGAACCATTTTAGGGTTAAACCTAGTAAGTTGGACATCCAAGTCTAATAAATTTTAAATGAGCTAATTGTACCAACTCATATATCATTTACAGAATTGAAATCGGTAAAGCCATTTAAATATAATTAAAAAATAAATAATTTCAAAATATTTGTATTTTATTAAAATTTATGAACTTGTAATTTTTTAAGCAAGCATATTTTTCTAATTCCTGAAATACGTTTTTAGCTAAATATATCTTGTTTGATTTCTATTTGACAGAATTGAATTATCTTGTAAAGTTTTGAAGTAGTGATTTTTTTTAGTAAGACATACAAATTTGAACATTTTTAATTATCATGCTAAAAGGATTAATTTAATTGCAAAACCCAGAAAATGAAATTTTCACATTTCAATTATACACAAGATACTTTTGAATTTTTCAAATATCTTGATTATTTTAAGAGAAACAGGCTATTATCGATATTTTGGCATACATTAGAAAAATCACTAAATCTCAAAAAATAGCTTGGTGATTTTGAATAATTTTATAAATTTATAAAATAGAATAATAAAAGGATAGGTTATAAAAATTTGACTTGAAAATTCCAACTATAACCTAGTTAAAATATCATTTCTATTTTTGGTATTATTATAACCAGTAATTTCTTTGACTGTATAATATCCTGATATTAAATTTAATTACGAAATATTATTACGAAAAAAAATATATGTAAATATATTTTTAACACAATTTGAGAAGAAATTAAATATTACCTTGATAATTTTGTTAGATATAGAATATATAAACTAAATATGAAATAAAATAATTATAATTGAAATATTACTTTGAGATTGTCAACTTTTTAATATAATGGTACCTTTACATCAAGCGTTTAATAAAGTTTGGAAAGAAAATTTTCTAATTTCAATACTTCAATATAAACTAGATACAATTTACTATTGTAGTAAAGAAAATAATGAAACACATGCTACTTCAAATTATTTGGAGTTATCATCTCACTTGGTAAATTTTTACTTTATAAATTTAAATTATATTTTTCACTACATTTACGAAGTGATATGTAGTATATGTATTTGTTTTACGCGCACCCACACACCCGCCCGCCCGCCCGCCCACCCACCCCCCCCCCGCTTTTTGCTTGCAACGGACAACAATACTTCTTTGCAGAGATTAGCGGGTAAATTTATATTAG
>JAQIXI010001650.1:0-12796 GCA_034700165.1 Galumnidae sp. Gr-Ori-00277 | reverse complement strand
GAGAGAGAGAACACAAAAACCTTTAAAAGGTATCGAAAGTCTTTACAAATTTTCTGTGAAATTATCCACAAAAAGTAATCCGATGAGAGTTTCACACTTTTATTGGTTTATCTCAATATTCTTTAAAGTTTGTCTTATGGAATATGATCTAGTAAGTTTTTTTAGTCTCATACAAAAAAAATTGACGAAATATTTTGAGAAAATTTAGACATTTTCTAAACTGAATGCATTTGTAGGGCATAAGTAAAAATCTATTTATTAATGACAAGAT
This sequence comes from Galumnidae sp. Gr-Ori-00277, assembly GCA_034700165.1. Classification (NCBI taxonomy): domain Eukaryota; kingdom Metazoa; phylum Arthropoda; class Arachnida; order Sarcoptiformes; family Galumnidae; species Galumnidae sp. Gr-Ori-00277. The sequence goes on along the minus strand of JAQIXI010001650.1, from coordinate 12,525 downwards.
AATATTTCAATAGTTTAGATAAATAAATAAACAAGGATTTAATTAGAACATATCCTTGTCATTAAATTTGCTAATTTAATATCAAAAGTTATAAATTTAAAAATTTTATTAATAAAAGTGACTTAAGTTTTGAAACTCTTGACTTCACTTCAATATGAGTGAAATGATATGATATGTAACAACTGGAATATGAAAGTATCATGATAAATTTATTTCAAACAAAATTTAAAGTAAGCTAGTCATAATATTTTAGGGGAATTTATAACTGAATTCAATTTCAAAATTAACCTTGACAACTGAAAAAACAGATCATACTTTAGTAAGTTTTCATTCAAAATATTATTTTAGCAAATTGCAAACTTGCTCATCTTTTGCATTCTATTCATTTGGCCCAACAATACGAAATTGCAAATGAAAACTATTATTGATTATTATATAGAATTGGAAAAAAAGGAACTAGCAACTGTCTTACTGTTTATTTTAGATGAACTCTATTTGAGACGAAGAAAAATGAGATTTAAACAAAGGCTAATATAATGCAGAAGTTTTTAATCCGGAACAGTATTTTGTGATCAATTTCCAGTTGACTTTACATTTAATGAATTGAAAATAAAAAATGAAAAATCGGACGAATATTGTTTTCATCGGAACTGAAAAATCTGTTGGAAAGCATTCAATGAAAGTCTCAAACAAATGAATTTTCGACTTTTCATACTATAAGTGACGAATGATTTTCTTTTGACTCTATTTATTGAAATTTCTTTTGAACTGAATTTCATTTTAGAGGAAAATATAGAAAAATAAATTTAAAGAAAAAAATACGAAATAATTTTCAATCATTTCTCTCTTATTTCTAACTTTAAGGGAATTCTAATAAAGAATAATAAAATCGTTTAAAATTAAAGATATTGAATGCCTTATGAAAGGACTGGTCGAAAGTGAAGTGACCCGAATTTTCTGGCGATCATTAATAGTGGAGTGACATAAGTTTTGGGTTAACAAACACTTTTGGGATTTTGTGTGGGATTCCACTCAAACTACTCTAAAGTTTGACTAAAATTTTTTTATTTAATATAAATTGGAGTGAATTGGAATAGTTTCAGCCCATTTGCCCAAATCCCAAATGTCCTTAAAGTTATGCCCCATTTCTCCTAAAAAATTATATCTCATTTCTCCTAATAAATTTCCCTTTCTCCTAATAGAAAAATATTTATCCTATTTCTCCTAAAAGTTAAAAAAAAACCCTAAAAGTAATTTAAACAAACTTAACCCAAACATAACCTCAGATGAAAAGTCTAAATATTTTATGATTCCTTAAAACATGACATTAATTTGATTTAATAAATATAATATTGATCTATTTACTTTTATTTCTATATTAAAATTACTACAAAAATCTATGAAATTACTATGAAATCATGGTAATTTTAAATAAGGTTTGTTTTTGACATTTGGAATTAGGACTAATGGGGTGACACCGAATCAATTGAATGTTGAAATTGAAGACAAATATCTTTTAATTTATTGATAATAAGAAAGTACTTAATCTTTAATAATTTAAAACCTATTGATTTATACCGAGGAATGTTTTAACAAGCAATCAATTTGATATGTTTCACTCAAAGGAATTAAAGGGAAAAGCTTTTACTTTTTTTATTTGACTTGGTCATATTGAGCATGTAATGAAAATTGAAAGGCTATACCTCTAATCCAATGAATGGAATAATTGTAAAATTAGGAAAAGAATGTTTTCGATAAGATATTGATTGCAAATGTTTTCCTCAATTAATTTCTAATGTCTTTTATTGAAGAAATAGAATTAGTTTTAGCTGGATATTCATCTCACAAAATATAGTCTTATCGTCGAACTTTACTAATGAAAGTGTCTTTTTGTGAAAGTAGTGATTGAATGGCTTCGAGTCATAATTTCAGTGACTTTTCCGCTCCTATTCTTCGAAAGAGTAGTAGAGTTTGTGTATTGCAATCTCTTTTATAACGCTTTAATTTATTATTTTTGACGTAAATATCGATTTATTTTTCTCTTTTACTTAAAGACTATAAACAATTTCAAAATTCTCACTCTTTTGGCTCTACTCTCAACTCCAGAACAAAATTATTTCATTTCCTAAAATTGGAAATAAATTTCTTTTTTTTCTTTTTAGATGCTTTTAGTTGCTTGCTTATTTTTCACTGCTGTTAAATCACTTGAAAATAATTCGACAGTCTTTGGCTTCGATTGGTTTTTATTAATTTCTTTAGTCATTTGACCATTTAATCAGAGATAACCAGAAATAGTTTGAGAGATTGTATTGACTACAAAGTGATGACCATTTGAATGGGCGTTATTTCCCTTCTATTAAACATAAAATTAGGTCAAAAGCTATAGAAATTGAATGCATTTCTATTTAAAAATTAATTACATAAAAACAAGAAATTGACTCTTTTGTACGCTTTGGCTAAAGTCCTGTTCACTCCTATTCAGCGGTCATTTTCTGCTTTAATTAGTTTCGATAAAATTCCCATTGTTTTGATAATCGGAACTTTGATCTTGATTAAAAATATAAAAAGATTTATAATTAGTTTTGTTGATTTTAAATTGTAAATTGTATTCAATTATTTCAATGGTTTGAGTCCTGTTTTAGTGGTAACTGTTTTTAATTTAATAATTGTTTGTTGGCTGAAAGTAATTCGTTTCAATCAATCGATAATTCATTCATTGAATGGTCGGTCGACTGATTTAAAATCAATTGAATGTTAGTATCAGTTGAATGAATGCAAACATACATTCAATTCATTGACTATAATTTGAAGACAAATATTTGATGCAAAATAAAAATAATTCAGACAAAAATGAAAGTAATGTCATGTAATGTAATGTCAAGTAATGTCCGGGTGTTTTATGCTTCAACACATAATTCTCTCGGATCGCTGGGAATTAATGAATTCCCTGTTCCAATTGTCAAAAGTATATTCAAGTCTCGTGAACCCCCTCTCAGTGATTAGATTTGTTTCCTCTTATGGTTGTGCGACTGAATCAGGAGCTTAAATGAGAGAATGACCAGAATCCTGATCATTGTTTGACCTCAACTAATCGAAAGCCAATTTAATCTTTTTTCGCTTCAATTGAATTGTGGAACGAATTAAAGAGTAATTCAATTACAAACGGATTCATTGGAATCGCATTTCAAAAATATTATCACTTATTAATTGATTGTTCCTCTAATGACAGTATTATAGATCACCAAAAATGTTTCATCGATTGAATTCATTCCTCAAAAAGATAATAAATGATAGTCTGTCCCCATTTTTGTTAATTTTACTGCTGTTACTACAAACATTTGCACAAAAAGATTATTTGAAAAATGTGCTTGATTAAAATTGTTTTCTACTCTTACTCTTAGTATCTTCACTATAACTCCTTTAATATTTAAGAGAAATAAAAAAAAATAAAAACAATTTTATTTGTATTTCAATGGGAAAACATTTTTGAGAGAAATGAATGATATTTTGCATGAAATATATTTTCTGTCATTTTAAGCATTGCTTCCATTAGAACTTAAAGAGTAGCAAGCTAATCTTATTAAATTTTTATAATTTAATAATCGAGGTTATTATAAAAAATTTTATTGAATCTGTTTTTATGTAAAAATGACAGTAATTCTAAAAGATATGTTATCAAGATAGACTTATAATTAAATTGAAAAATATAAACCACTAATTATTTTATCGATTCTTTTTAAGCTTAAAATATAATAAAATAGGGTTTTATTTCTTCCAATTCTAAGAGTAGTTTTGAGAAATTTATTAAACTAATGATCTTGGTTATCATTGAAATAGGCATATTTTTATAGATCTATGCTATCCTTTCCTCTCGTGTTTTTGTAATTACATTAATTTTGAAAACTTTTCAAACCTCTAACGGAGTCATAACTATTACTTTTTTTCTTGAGTTTAATACCAAAGAAAAGCCATCATAAAAGTGAAGCGAAAAATTACTTCCAATAAATTAAAGGCTGTGAGAGTTGAGTCAATACCTGAGCTCTCAGTGAATCAATTATTCATAAAATCTGAAATAATTTTAACGCAACATTGAATTAATAATATATAACAGAATCTGAACAAAAGTATTGATAGATAACAGGAATAACGCCTTAAATATTGATTTGAGTAAAACATTTGACTCAAATTTTTCTATTAGTTTTTATCGCTTTTATATAAGAAGGAAGCACACTTTATTGGTTTTGGTATATTGTAGTGAACTAGGTCTTTTTAGAAACCTTGAGTTGTAAAGAATAGAATGGTAAAATTACAGCATGAACAATAAGTGCTTATACTCTCCTGAAGAGAAAACAAAATAGAACTTAAACATATTAGAATAAAATTTAACCCATAAACTACTGCTATCTCATTGATTTAATGTTTAAACTTATAGCTAGTAAAATTATTAATTAAATTTAAATTTTCTAACTTTGAAGTTATTGATGTGAATGAAGATTTATATTAAAAAATGCCCAAAACAAAGATTTATATTATTAAAAAGAACATTTGACTAAAAAATATTTTTACAAATATCGAGATTACAAAATTTATTCCCTGAATGAATAAAATTTCTTTAATTCTAGGATAATTAAAAAAAAATTTACAGATACAATTACTTTTTAAATCTAAATCAGGGATGGCGAAAGGGAATATTCCGGAATACCCCCTGAGACCTAAAAATTGGCAAAATACCCCTCCCTGGGAGAAATCGGAACAAGGACCCCTCTCTAGAAAAACAAGCTTTAATTTCATTATTATACGAAATTAATAAAACGGTTTATATGTAAAAAACTACCAATTTTTTTGAGTTCTTACCAAAAATGCCCATTAATTCCCCCTAATACCCCCTAAAACTCGTTCCTTTCTCCATCCCTGATCTAAATCATTATAATAACCTACTATCAATAAAGAGTCTTTCCTTCTTAGGTATTATCGATAACTTATAAATAAAATTGTTCTTAAAATAATAACAATAAATCTTATAAAACGAGATAAACAATGCATTAAAAGGATTTGTATTTCCAATAAACAAGGCATTTTTTTGAAGATATCTTAGGAGCTAGGTTGCTTTGTTAAAGTTTAATTATAGACTTATTCGAACATTCGATTAATAAAACTTTTTTTTTGAAAAACTTAATCACATTTTATTCAGTCATCGAATTTCAGTATATATGGGTAATTGTTTTGTTTTTAATTTAAATTTGTTTGTTAAAAAAGACCTTGATACTTAAAATATATATAACTGTTAATCCGCTTATGATTCTAATTATTTAAAGTAAATGCATTTAATTTAAAAAATAAAATATTTTTCGTTAATCATTAAAAGTTTGATCTTTTTATGAATAAAAATACTAAGACTTGCATTTAGGGACAGAATTATTCAGAGCTTATATTTTTGCTGACTTTTTAGGATAAAACCTAAGATTTATTCTATTCTAAGAGCTTTTATTTCTTGAATTTCAATTTCTCGATTCAAATGCATTGCTTTTATTCCCAATAAAATTGAAATCCAAAACTTATTTTACTATAATTTTATTCGAAAATTTTCATCAAAAGAGATATGAATTAAATCTAATTTATATTCCCAACAGTTTGTACTCTCCTTCGGAATGGAGTGGTGGCCATATTCGGACCTTTGAATTTGAGTCCATCATCGACTCACACCCAATCAATTTGTGATACATTAGAAATACCTCACGTCGAGACGCGTTGGGATTTTCAATTGCAAAGGGATGACCTCTCTATTAATTTGTATCCAAAAACCTCTGTTTTGGCAAAAGCTTATGTAGATTTAGTTAAAGCCTGGAATTGGAAGATATTTGCCATCGCATACGAAAATAATGAAGGTATTTATTTCACTACTCATCATTAAAAACAGGTATCTTCACCTCAAAACTTTGCAAAAAAATAATGAATGATCTCTCTCTCTCTCTCTCCTTCTCTCTCTCTCCTTCTCTCTCTCCTTCTCTCTCCTTCTTCTTCTCTCTCCTTCTCTCTCCTTCTCTCTCTCTCTCGCGCGCTCTCTCTCTCCTTCTCCTCTATAACGCCAGTGTTTCATCTTGTTAAATTATTAAAGAGTGAAAGGAAATCATAAATAATCAAGTTAAAAATTATTGTCATTATTTCATAAATATTAATAAAATAATTTGAGGGTATTTTTAGAGAATTTAATAAATAAGCTTGGTAATAAATACTAATCAGAAGCCAAGGGTGATTCACCTACGAAGGGGGGTAACAAGTTTTGCGTGTTTTGCTTAACAACAAATAAATAACAAGAGATTCATCTTTTAAAACATTTATCATAGAAATAAGTTATCAAGGGAAAAAAATAAGAAGAAATTGTTTATTCAATAGTAAAGAACGCCCACGAAATCGCTGGAAGGGGTTGAGGACCGACGCTAAGACTGGACTTAGATTTTGCACTTCATTTACGAACAACTCTTAAGTCATTTAAAATCAAAAAATCAAAAAATATTCGCAAAAATTCAAATAAATTGATTTGAAATTAAAAACCAGTATTTGATTAAAACTAATAATAAAATGATTTTTAAAAGACTTCAGAAGTGATTAAAATTTGTTTTGATTTTAAGTTTTAATTTTAAATCAATTGCTAAACACTTTTCTATAATATTAGGCCTCAAAAAATAGTAATAAAATTTTATTACTCATTTAAAAAGACGTTCGAAATATTCACAGCTTTTTGTTGCTCTTGCTCATTTTAATGGAATATAAATTGATTTGAACTAAAACAAAGTTGAAATTTCTGTGAAAAATAAAATATTTTCGAACATAATTTGTAAAAAACATTTTTGTGAACTTTTTTTTTGATTCCCACAAATAAATTATCTGACCAGGAATTGATCTAGATCAAATATTTAAATTGTCTAAAACAGTAAAATACTTATAATTTATTTGATATATTCTTATAAATTTTTGAATTTGTTTTTTTGAATAATAAAATAAACTCATCCATTGAAAAGAGAGGCAAAATTTGAGGTAATTTTAGGACAGAATAAGTGATTAAAATAAAATATTCATAAAATTTAGTGAAAAGAATAACAAAACTCACTCTTATTCTCAAGTCTTCACATTTACGCTCTGGTTATCAATGAAAAGCAAAAGTGAATATTTTCAAAGGGAAATGTTGATAGATAACATTTTTTTAAAAGATAAACAATAAGGATAATAAAAGAAATATGCTAGCTCAGAGAATCTATTTATACCATGATAATATTATATTATTTTAATTTAAAAATTCCAGAAATGATTGAAATGTTCAAAAAAAACCTTAAAAAGCAATCAGTTATTGAGTCATATATTAATGACTGATCAGAACCCAAGAAAAATATCCGAAACACTTTTGTGAAGACAAATGCGTTCCACAAAACAATAAATATCGATCAGAATATTGTGAACAATGAGGAAGCAATAAGCCATGAACTGATAGCCATGTCCTTTATTCTTACCATTTGATGACTCCCTGCTCTACAAAAATGTCATTTACTATGAATCAGATCTTTAATCGTATGCAATACTCGTCTCTCTCTCTCTCTCTCTCTCTCTCTCTCTCTCTCTCTCTCTCGCTCTCTCTCTCTCTCTCTCTCTCTCTCTCTCTCTCTCTCTCCCATTCACTCACTCGCGGGATATAAATAACTTATTTTGGGAAATAAATTGAAAAGAATGCGAACTAATTTAAAAATGAATATATCATTATTTTTGAGCCCTATCCTCACTCCTGTGCTTATAACCAGTGCCACAACCAGTGCCAGACTCTGTTAAATATGATCATTCATTTAAAAGTCGAAAATAGAAGTTTTAATTTGAAGCAACTCTTCATCGGAAGAAAGAATGAAATGAAATAAAGAATAAGAAAAACCTCTTATGTTAACTAAATTTTGTTTTGATGAATTACACGTTTGAGCATGCTAAAATTATGTATTAGTTTTCAAATGAAAAATTGAACTTGTCATAAAATTATATTCAAGTCAGAAATAATAAATAGAATTAAAAATGATCCCCGTCTTCAACTTTTGCCAAACTCACTGTTCTTTTGGATAATTGCCATCTCTTTGGGTAATATATGAGAGGAAACAGATTTTATGATTTCTTTTAATGAATTTTAATTATTTTTAATGAACTGTAAGTTTATAATTAAGGCATTCTTTTTATCTCTATTTTTTTAAATGATCTAATTCTCTATGAATAAAGCCTTTTGAATAATGTTAACAAGGATATTCTTTTATTAATTTAGCTCATATTGCGGGGGAATTAAATTTAGATTGGTTAATTTAGATATCCTCTTATTTGCCCACTTCTTCACTAAAAAGGTTTGGCTCAACAATTACTACAATTATATCTTGTAATTTGATGAAAGACAACTTGCAAATAAATTTTAATTTGAATTCTTTAAAAAAAATAATCTTGGCAAATTATACAAAAATAATTTTAAAGAAAAAAATTAATAGATTATATAATAATCTATGAAAAAGAATATAATAACTATATTTTGAATAAATTATTATAAATTACAGTTTAAAAAATAAACAAGAAAATAATCAACACCTAGATTAACTAAAATTAAGTGAAAACACCTAGATAAGAGCATTTAATTTAAGTAAAACAAAATAAGAGTTTCATGTGAATAAACTTTCAACTTTTTGTTGGAATGCTTTTAATGTTTGACTTTTTCTATTTTGATGCTTTTGAATAGCGCTCTGAGCAAACCTGAGCTAACCTTTCCGTTTAAACCTCGATCATTGAATTGAAAAGAGTTCCAAATTTCATTATTTTGTTATTGAAATTGAATTTTAGGCCCAAAAAAATGGAAAAAATTAATGACAAAACTCTACCGTAAAAAAAACATCTGAAAAAACAAATCAATTGAACCAAAAATATTTCATTTATTTTTTCTATTGAATTACAGAATATTTTGAATTCAAAAATCATTTTATACTTCTTTTTAAAGCAATGAATAAATTGAAGTTAAAAAACCTTTTTTTTATCTCTTTCTTCAAAACAGAGAGAATTGACATTAAATTTATTGATCAGAATATGGTTTTGTCCTCAAATTCAGAGGAGATGTCATTGAAAGTATAATTTAATTTATATATTTTTTTTCTCTGGGCTTTTAAAAATTGCAAGTATTTTATGCCATAAAATTGTGCTGATCCACAGCCTTGATAAGTGAGGAAAAATACGAATTTTCAATGAATATCATAAAGAAATAGCTTGCTTTTAATCAACTAGCTAATCAAAGCATTTAATATCATTAAAAATCAAAAATGATAAATTATTCTAGCAAAAAATTGATTTGTCAAATCAAATGTGACACTTTTTATCGTTATCTAGCTTAAATCTTAAATAGCTATATTATGAAGCAATCTTGGTCTTATAGCCTTAAGAATTCTTTCAGTTCTAATTGAAAATATCCCTTTTGGGACTAATAATAAAAAGTTATCCATTAAGAAAATCTAATACCACTTTATTTAACGCCTAATGGATGTTAATGTTGCATGATGATTTATCTTTATTTGATAGGCTTTAAAAGATGCTATTAATTAATATTAAAGCCTTTTCCAAGAATTTAATATTTCAAATGAAAAGACATTAAGAAATCAAATAAATTATAATAATATTCAGAGAATTTTATTGTAAATTATTGTATAAAAGTTTTGATATATTTTTTCCCAATTCTTTGAGAATTTTATATTAGAATTCAATGGATTCCCACAAAAAAAACATCATTTGATTTAATAGACGCAAACTTTGATAGATTGTTCAGAAATTGAAATATCTTTTCAACAAATTCTTACTCAATTTCTGGAGTAATATTCTATAAATTCTTTGCACCGAATAATCAATAAAATAAGAATAAGAAGAAGAAAATACTCAAAAGCTTTGAATAAATAGAAAAAAAATATTCAAAGAATTTCAATATTCTTGAAAAATGACATAAAAAGGAGATGAAGAAAATTCTTGAAACTCGAGAGTGAGAGAGTGAGTGAGTGCGAGAGAGAGAGAGAGAGAGAGAGAGAGAGAGAGAGAGAGTTTGTGCTCGAAAATAATGACAACACATTTTTGCTTCTCATCCCATAAATTACTCGACTGTTGTATAACTCGGGTTTAGTTAAACAAAAAATTTAGACAAACATTATATAACTGTGCGGTCACTTAATAGTGGAGACTCTTTGGATCGGATATCAAAACAAATAAAACACTTCAACGGACCGCATGTTTACGGTTCATATGTTTTCAGATAACTATCTTCTGGTCGTTTTTGTATCAGTTCTCTCTCACACAATATAATCTCTCTTTCACTCTCTCGCACTCTCTCCCACTTCTCTCAAATTTAATGGCTTTTGGCTGTCAGTCAATAGACTGAAAAGTGAGTGAAAGACAGAAAATATTTTTTGTGTAAATAAAGCGATGGATTTGAAGGAAAAATAATACTTTCATTGAGTGGTTGAGAGACGAAAAAAATAGTCGACAAATGAGTAGAACAACTACTGGTTAGAGGATGTGCTCATTAACTTAAATGACCAGAACTATTGACAGTACTATAGAGGAAAAGTCAAAATATAAATTCCAAATCTTCTGTATCTATGATTTCGGTTAAAATAAAAAGAGGGAACAAATCTTCTCAACCGAAGAGTCTTTTTTCCAATAAATAATTATTAATAAGTTTTCGGTAAATATTATTTTACAATTTAACTGGATTACTTAGAAATTAAACTCAATTTTAAATAGACCAAGGTTAATTTTGTATTGCATAAAGTTTAATAAAAAGTTTAATAAAACTTTCCATAAATTTCTGGAATTATTTCAAATAATTATATGAAAAACAAATTCAAACCGAAAACCAAATAAAATATGAGAACAAAATTTTCGAGTTATGATCAGAAAAAAGCCATAATAACAGTAAAAAACGTGTATATATTTGTCGGCATTTTTAACATACCTTTGAGTAAAGTTTAGTAGTGGTGACCACTACTACCAGTGCATACCAGTGCACAGAGAGATGACAATCACCAGCGAAAACATCAGCACTGAATCAATTCGTGCGGAAATATAATTCAACTCAAAAACTATTGAAAAGAGGTTTTTACCATAGCTTTGGTCATACAAATGAATAGCACCGGTAGTCGTAGTGGTCGTACGTATGGAATGTCTGAGTAGAGTATAGACAACAGTACACAACAGTTCAAAAGAAAATTATTTTCTGCCGAAAATCGAAATTATAGTACAGTTTAACAAATAGTGAACAGAAAAAAAAGTTACTCAACTGTTGGGAATTGTTTACATTCATTCTCACCATTCACTCAATAGACTCAAATGAAATGATCAGGGATGGCCAGTGATGGAACCACCCATTGAGGCAAAAACTTTTTTATTTTAACCAAAATCCAATTAACAAGGTCATAAACAATTAGGATTACCATCAGTAGATTTAATTAATTTTTAATTCTTTGAATAAATCATCTTGCTATCTTTTAGAGAATAGCCAAGTGTGCATGGCTTATTTTAAAATAGAACACTCAATAGATCAAGTTTAATAAATAAGATTTGCTTGATAAGATTAATTATCCAAAAGTTTAATCACTTATATCTTTAGAATTAATGGCTTTCAGTAAAAATAATACAATTTTCCCAAAAAAAAATGAAGTGCTTTAGTGGCCATCCCTTCAACTCCAGTCCTTTAAGAGTTGACGAGATCTGAAAACCTAATAAAATTTGACTCTCCCTTAGGTTAGAGACACTATCTTTTCATAGTGTAGTAAAGGTCATAAACATTGGAATTTTTCTACACTTCTTCTCAAAGAATTTCATTTCAATTACTTATATTCAAAGCATTGATTACTTCACAAGAATTCAGAGAACTTTTATTTATTCATTTGTAAGAGTGAGTCAACTCAAACACTGTTTGTGTCGTGAATTCCAAATCGAGAGACCACTCGAAAAATCTAATCAATTATTATGAAAACTGATTGAGAGGTCTAATTTTGGACCATGATCACTTTATTGATGAGCATTTGCTTAGAGTAGTTTATGAGTTGAGATTTAAAAGTTCAATATTATCCTCTTGATCATTTTCATGGAGATTACTCACTTCGAATTGATAAACAGAAAAACCAGCTAGATCTAAAAAATGACCATGTTTAGCTTGTTTATTTAAGAATCAAGGTCAAATACGTTTGATAATTTACCTGCGGTTTGTAGAGCTCTATTTCCTATTAAAGGCTCTAGTTCATTTTCATCATCAAGTAAAGTGCAAGAGAGCCAAACCAAGAGCAAAAATATTAAGAACAAAATGAAAATAAATATATAGAACGTAAAATTATAAGCCATGTTAAAATAGTCAGTATAACAAGGTAGTTTATCAATAACTTGGTGAATGGTTTATGTAGTAAGTTCAATTTGTTCAGGATCACATTCAGTTGAGCTTGGTTCTTTTTTGCAGGCACAGGTTGTTAGCTGTGAAATAACATT
>JAQIXI010001649.1:0-12797 GCA_034700165.1 Galumnidae sp. Gr-Ori-00277 | reverse complement strand
TCTCTCTCTCTCTCTCTCTAGATAGATGTAGAGCTTTTACTGTATAAAACAATAATTTGTGAATTCAAACCTATAAAGAGACGGAACAATGACTACAAATTCTTTCGTGGTTTTTGTGAATCCTGTATCCGCTAAAACTGTATATGCTCAGGAAAATGGTGCGGGGGATTTTCTGAGTACTAAAAAATATACCCATCCTTTGTACAAAGATATCCAAGGAGAATCGAAATATGACGTTGGATTAATTAAATTAAATAGACCCATTGTTTCTAAACCCGGAGTTGTGAACAGCATATGTTTACCTCCTGAGAGGAATTTCACAAATCTTGATGATCAGTATGCGATGATTACCGGATGGTATCCTATATCTGATGGAGAAGTCGGGACTTCAGGTCAATTAAAAATCTCTAATATAAAAGTGTCCTCTCATTCAAAATATCTGCCCTGGAAAATTTTTCTAGAACGTAAAGGTAAAGGAATAAATGAGGTCAATAAAGATCACTTTACTTGGCCTGGCAACATCTTTGGCAAGAAGATAGACAATCAGAAGATTTGTTGGGTAATTATTTTTAAGTGGTTTTATTTTTCAAAATATTATCTGTCAATGGATTTGATGTTAGAAGTGCTTGACTTAAATGTTTGGAAATAAATTCTATTCTTTACATAAATTTTCTGTGACTTTAGGATGATTTCGGTTCTCCAGTGTGGCAGTACCACCTTGGTCGTGCTGTTCTTATTGGTATACTAGGTCGAGCACATTTGATATATGACAGATTTAAATGCCAAGGTGATGTTTACACTGGAATGTATCCTACTATTAAGAATAATACTGGATATGCCGGATATGATACTGCTTATAATCTAACCGAAACCCCATCATATATAACCTGGGTGCCTATGATTATGGATTGGGTCAAAAATATTACACAAAATAATTAGTCAACAGTTTATAGTAATTAAAGTTAATCTTTAATTACATTTAATATATCTTTTTATTACAAAATCTTTAAAATGAAATTTAAGTCAAATATTTGAAAGAATTTTCTTTTGATTGAAATATAATTCGTTTTATTCTTAAATTTCAGATTAATTTCGTTTAAATATAACTTAATATTAGTTTAATAGTTATAATAATACTATTATTAATAGTTATTCTCTTATGTAATGTCTTTTCAAAAGTACTGAATAAAAAGATATTGATTTTAGAAATTCTTTTTAACATAAATTAAATTAAAACTAAAATATAAATCTATTGAATAAAAGGTAAATCCAAAAGAAGTCATTGAAGATTAATTTTAATGATATAAGTTGTGGTGTTTTATGTCTTTCATCAGAATAAGAGTCGTTTCTCAAATGTCTATCTTTGAAAACGATAGACACGAATAATACTCTTTTTACTACTTCTACTATTAATACTAAATATTAAATGTTTTGTTAAACTTTCTTAGATTGAGAGTAAAGTCATTAATATTTGGTATACTAGGGTTTTAGACCCAGATGACAAATATGGATGTTTACCATAGGTTTAATCCTTTTGAAATACGTTTATAATCTAACCGAAACCCTATATTAGAAACGATTTCTAAAACAAATTGAATTAAAACTAAAATATAAATCTATTGAATATTAAATTCATTTCACGACTGCATTGAAGTCATTGAAAATTAATGATAAAAGTTGTGGTATTTTTGGTCTCTCATCAGAACAAGAGTTGGGTTTCAAATATCAAATTTAAAACAATAGACACGAGTAGTACTCAAACTACCACTACTTTTTATGATTGGCTTTTTGATAATCTATTAAAATTTGCATTAAATCAATCGAATAATTAAAAAGTTGTGTTAAATATAATACATTATATGAAAAATGAAATTTAAGTCAATTATTTGAAAAAATTTTCTAAAAATTGAAATATAATTCGTTTTATACTTAAATTTCAGATTAATTTTAATTAAGTATAAATTGATTTAAATTTTAGTAAAAAAGTATTTATTTTTATTTCATTTACTCTTTTGTAAAGACTTTTTATTAAATTAGACTGAGATTAAAGAAATTAATATTTTCTGTAAATAAAATTCAGTAATTATTTTTGGTAGAGACCCAAATCGGACTCTAACCGACTTACTTTTCAAAGTAAATCACAAACATTAAAGTGTTTACCTAATGTTGTACTAACTTTTGCCATATTTTTCATAATTTAAAGTTCAGTCAACTATTCATTGAAAGTCTGATAATTATTATAAAACATTTATATCCGATACTAATATTGTATTACTCTAACAGTTATTGTAATTATTGTAAAACAGAATATTCTCTTCAATAATACAAAGAATATAAAAACACTCAGAGAACTAAAGACAGCTCAGGTTTAGGTGTTTATCACATTAATGGTTGTCATCTGATATTCAATAGTCAATATTAGTGACATTAATAACAATTTGATCTCTTAATTGTCACAAATTGTTTGTCAGATCCTAATCGTTGATTGTGTCGGCGATCAGTATTTTGTTTTGTATAATAAAAAAGGGTTTCGATATCTATAGTCCCAACACTTATTATTTATAAAATCAATAAATAATTGAATGAAATTTGAATATAATTCTCAAATAAATATTAGTTTCACTTATTTTCACATAAAAACATATTTTGAATATTATTTTTATTTAATATATAATAAAAATTATATATAATTTAAATAAATTTTGAATTACTTAACAAAAAACTGTTTGTTTTTAAATAATTTTACTAAAACCTAGAAAAATGAATTAAATGGATGGGTTAAGTAACCCAATACTATAATCTAGGACTTTTGACCTTTCATGTCTTGGGTTCAAATTCTGTTTGGGTTAATATTATTTTGCAAATAATTTTATTAATTAATTTAAAGTTATTTTTACATTAATAGAAATTTAATGTAAATTAGACTAATGTCAAGTTTTTACCAGGATTTTTACCTAGATTTTCTACTTTTGCTTTTATTCAAAGAACATAAAAGTATCATCAATTGACCAGTGGTTTAGTTAATACCTTCTAATAAATATATCGTTACTTAAAATCATTGTTTATTTGATTCCTTTAAAAAATATATTCTTTTAATTAAAAAATTTTCATAAATAAAAAATTCTTTATTAATATTAACTTTTATTTTTTAAACTAAATATAACACTAACTATACATACAATTAATCGTATAAAAAGAGTGTATTATATAATATATTACAATATATATAATTTATATTACAATTATGTACAAGGGACATACAGTTCATATTTACACTTATAAGCATAGCCCGGATTTTTAAGAAACTAATCCCTAAAAGTGACACTCAAAACCAATTTTAAAAATCACACCACAAAAGTACAATTGATGAGTAAAAATTAAAAATAATTAAAAAGTAATGAAAAAATAATTAATTATATAAAAAACTTTCAAATTTTACACAAAAAATATTTTACAATTGATTATAAGTTAGGTGAGCCGCTAGAGGGCGAAAACTGTTTTGGCGGGAAAATTTTTAATCTAAATTAATACAAAAATAAGTTATTAAATAAATTCAGCTAAAGAAACTATATGAAGTAACACTTATTTACTATCTTGTTTTGATTTATTTGTTGCTTAAAATTTTCCCGCCAAAACAGTTTTCGCCCTCTAGCGGCTCAACTGATATATAATCAATTAAAATATGTTTTTAGTATAAAATATGAAAGTTTTTTATATAATTAATTCTTTTTTCATTAATTTTTAATTATTTTTAATTTTCACTCATCAATTGTACTTTTGTGGTGTGCTTTTTGAAATTGGTTTTGAGTGTCACTTTTAAGGATTAGTTTCTTAAAAATCCGGGCTATGCTTATAAGTCTTGTATAAATAAGACTTCAGTAATTGAAGAAAAATTTAAGTATATTATACAGGTTAACTTTGCAAGACTCTATGGAAGTGGTTTGGGATTTGAAAATCTAGAGGTAATACCGGTGTAAGTCTTTTATATGTATAAGAATTGTATTTCAGTAAATGACCGATCATATGAAGTACCGATCATAAGAACTGACTCATGTTATGAACCATTTTTGGTTTCCCATCTGATTCATAACATCGGTCTTCCACTGTATTTGTAGGTAAGAGTGGTTTAAGTGATTGATTACCACTTTTTTTGCTTAATTTCTTTAATTTCTTGAACTTTATTTCAATAAATTTTTTGTTTCTATTTATAACTCAACAGAAAAGTCGCCGAAATCTTTGAAATATACTAGAAAGTGCCTAGGTAACATCTACCACATTCCCAAATAAACGTTGCAAGATAAACTTTATTTGAATTATTCTCTTTTTAATGAAATATTTAGAATTAGTAAATAAACAAGTAAGAAAATGAGCAAGTACAAGATAAAGGCATAAATGTCTAGAAAATTTTATTTGAATCGAAAGTGGAATTTCATTTAGAAATTGATTTTAATCTTTAAATACAATCAAATATTTGACATAAAATATATATGTTTTGCGACGAAAAAAACACTTAATATGAGCCGATTTTGACGTCAAATTTAATTCATTATTACATTTAAGGAAACAATTCATAAATTTAGGCGAAATATAAACTGAAATTAAAATTATAATTAAATAAAAATCCAAAAATAAAGACATTTATTATTATTTTCACTCAAAATAAAAACTCGACATAAAAACTGATATTCAAATCAGAAGATAAACTCATTTTTCTTTGAACTATAAGTAAAACAATGAAGAGGTGGACCTCTGGTTCTGATTAAAGCACAGCTTTTATAGACGAGTCTTGAGTTTCGTTCAATTGATTCAATGATTT
Source organism: Galumnidae sp. Gr-Ori-00277 (assembly GCA_034700165.1). Taxonomy (NCBI): domain Eukaryota; kingdom Metazoa; phylum Arthropoda; class Arachnida; order Sarcoptiformes; family Galumnidae; species Galumnidae sp. Gr-Ori-00277. The sequence continues at coordinate 7,981 of JAQIXI010001649.1, read as the reverse complement.
TTTGTTTTAATATTAATATTAAGGTTTGATTTGTTTTAAACTAATTTATGGAATGTCTTCTTATGATAGTAGAGGTTATAAAAGCTTTTAAAAACTTCATTACAATTGATTTCATGGCATTTATTGAGGGTTTCATTTGTGTGGACACTATTTATATGAGTCTTGAGTTCGTATAACGAGTCATAACTGTATTTGCATTCACTGTAATAACATTTATATTGTTTTTCAGTTGAATTCAATGATAAGTCGCTTGAATTCAATGATTTCTCTGACGACTTATTGGTCGGTGTTTTGCTCGGAGTGTTGTCTGAGAACTTTATTGTGTTTTGTGAGACTTTCCCACAATTCACAGATGTTTTGGTCAATGAATTGATGGCTATTTTCGGTGAAGTGACCGACAATTTTGTTGTCTGAACAACAGTTTTGGTCGACTCGAGTGAAGGTTTAGTTGAATTGAGAGACGGCTTCGACACTGACGTAGTGACGATACTTTTGGTTGAATTGTTGGTCGCATTGGGAGTAGTGCTGACCAACGGTTTAACAAAAGGTTTGTTAGACACTACTGTCGGCTCAACGGTCGGACATTTGTCCGATTTCTCTACAAAACCAATCGGTTTAATCAATTTAATGGCATTTTTTGGTAGAATTATGCGATGTTTGCGTTTCTTGTGCTGAACTAAATGTGTTTTTTGAGTGAAACGTTGGCCACAGTCGGGGATATCACACCCGAAGGGCTTCTCTCCGGAATGGATACGTTTGTGTCTCTCAAGATTTGATTTACTGTCAAAACATTTATCACAACCGCTATAATCGCAGACAAATCTCTTGTCCTTTGGTTTGCGAAACAACTGTGACTTCTTTGACTCGGAATGGCTCTTATGGTTGGACTTTAGCCCATAAGTCAACTGTCCATCAGTTGATACGTCTTTGACATTGTTTTTGTTCTCTGTATTTGTGGTCATTTTAGTTGAGTTCATCAGAACATTTGATTTGTGGGCAACTATTAGATCAGATTTGTGTCCATTTTTAGCCAATTCTTCACTTTTGACCAAAAAGTTGGCATTTTTGCCGCCGTTTCGGGCAATTAGTTGTAGTTTTTGAGGCAATTGTTTGCTATTAGTCTGTGATTTATGGCTCAGTTTGTGTTGAATTAGATTTTGTTTGTATTTGAATGTCTTCTGGCAGTTACTGACATCACATTTGAATTGATTCTTGGTCTTCTGATGTACTAAATAATGATCTTTCAATTGTCTGGAGTCTAATGTCTTGAATTGACATTTAGGCCAAAAACATTTAAAATGTTTACTAATTTTATTGTTTTCCGCATTTATTACATCATTTGTAAGCATTTTATCAATAAGTTTACACTTTTTAATAGAATTATTGTTTTTATAATTAAATATTAATTGATTTTTATTAGTTATTAATGATTTGATTACTTGTTTTGACAGCAAAACACTCGCCGTTTGATAACTGTTTTCAATATTATTGACTAAATTTTTCAAAACACTTAACACGATTAAAACCGAACATAACTTTTCTGTCCGATCAAACACTGAACACATTTTATCCTTAAGTAATTCATTATTTAATTTATTAATTATTAACTATTTTTTAAATACATTTTAATAACTAATAATATTTCTTTTATTAGTTATTTATTTTTCTCTTATTTTTTCTTATTATTAGAAAAATCTGTTATTTATAAACATGTGTTGAAAAGTGTTCACAAATAACGTATTACACAACTAATACACCCTTTGGTCACAAACTATTGATTTTCAATTAACTGTTTATTTAGTTTATGACGACGTCATTCACTGTGAGTTCATTTTGAAAGACACAATAAAAACAAGGCTTCGGTATATTTGTTGTGAGTCTCTATGGAGACAGTGATAAGTATACAGTAAAATTAGCTTGATCAATTTGATTTTATTCTCTTATTTTCTATATAATATTCAACAAACATTTTTATCAAGTTAAATCCATTATGTTTTTTATCAAGATTAAATTTTCTACATAAAGTGTCAGTTGAAACAATCGTTATCTAAAAAGCGGACGTTATTTTTGTATGGACCCAAAGTATGAGAGCATTGGCTCGAAGTGCGGTCCGTAACCATAGAAACCAATTGATAGGACCAGAAGTAAACAAAACACAACTAATAAAAAAACATATGATTTAAGACATGAAACAATTGACGGATTTGTGGCAAACGTTCAAAACTTATCTGTTTATTGTTTTTCGGTCAATAATTAAGTGGTTTCTGAGGAAAACCACAAAATTATGTGAATTACAGCGTTTGTGTTATGCAAACAATTTTGGGGCCAAACGTACTAAAGCTGTCGGTAAGTGCTCTGCATTTGTTTGGCCATTAGTTTTTTACAAGATTAGTGTCGAGTCATATAACAAATGCTCATTTTCTCACTGTTTTTAATCACTTTTGCCTATCATTTAATTGATTAACTAATTGTTGGACATCTCTGTCTCTAATACCTGTTCCCTATCATAGAGTACTCAATAGTGAACAGTCGGTCACCAGTTTTGGCCAAAATTGACGTCGAGTTAACCCGTTTGGCAGACAATCAACTCATCACTAATAAGTGGATTCTCTTCGAGAAAGCAATTGAAGCGACGGTTGTCTACAAGAATATCAATACTAAACTTCATGTCGAGTATGGGTTCACTAATTTTTCATTTTTTTTTAAAGAATCGTTTTATCAAAAATTTCTTTTCACTTAAAAAATTGATTTTAATCAGTGATGTCTAAAGGGAGGGCTTAGAGGGAAGTAAATGGAAGTAAACTATAATTTAGTGTTTTTTAGGAATAATTAATTAATTAATTATTAAGTTTTTGCTTAAATTATTGAAATAGAATTTGTATTAATTATACCAAAATGTGGGCCAAAATTGTACCTGTTAATTGGTACCTGGTAATAATATCACATGGTAAAAATTAAAGCTTTCTATTCATCCCAACCCATAGCCATCACTGATTCTCTTAAAGTAAATGTTTAATACAAGTATTGATTTTCTTATATAATAATTCATTTTTTATTTACTTATAATTGAATCGATTTCTAAATGAAAAACACGTTTTCAGTGAATAATATATTTAATTTTATTATTAAAAACTAATTAAAAAATTTATTTAAAACTATTCTAATAATTGTTTTTCCATTTAATTACAGTTTTATTCCGGCATATCGTATATGTTTAGTACAAATCTATGGCTATAAACAGTTAGTAAAACAGATCCAAAACCTGAGAGCCCTGAGCTATGATCCGACCGTTGAGTCACATCAGAAAATGTTGGAAAACCTTTGGACTCAGTTGAGTGACGAACCACTTAAAGGACTGGTCAGCAAACAGTGGACTGACATTGGCTTTCAAGGAGACGATCCCAGCACTGACTTCAGAGGAATGGGTTTATTAGGTTTGGATAATCTCCTCTTCTTCTCAACCGTCTATAAAGAGTCGGCCCGACATATACTACAGCATTCCTTACATCCCATTCACGGGTATAACACTTCATACTGTCTTTGCCTTCATTTATGGTGTGTTTTGTGACACAAACCCAGGATTTATGTCTACTCAAAATATCGTTGATTTCAGAGAAAGGCTATCCTTTTATGTCACTAAACATGTCTTAAATGATAAACGACTCAATTATTAACCATTTATTGAAAATTGTCTTATTTTTTAGGTTTCCGTTCGCTATCGTTGGTATTAACTTAACTCATATGGCATACAATCTTCTAATCAACGGTCATCTGAAGACACACTTCTTTAACTCTTATAATCGTCTGTTTAAAGTCGAGGACTTCCACAAAGTCTACAGTAATTGAAATGTTTTTGTTTCTGTTTTTCTTTTGAAATAATTAATGATTTCTTTTGTTATTCTCATCGAAAGGTTATCTCTTTGTCTCTTTCGATAAGCATTGGTTGGAATCGAAACCTGAATCAGTGATGGAATTCAATCACATTAGAGAGAAATTCGAGGACCAATTGATTGAGAAGTTGGCCGACGACAAGACTCTTCTAAAATGGGATCCACACATAGAAACCCTTTGAAATATGTTGTCTTAAACTAATAGTTTTTAATGTAATTTAAACGTAATTTTGTCTCAAACTTTTCGGTGATTTTTATTGTGTTTTTATTTGTCAAACATTTTCTCATTAATTATTTATTTCATTTTCTTTTTTATTAATTTTTATTAAATATTTATATAATTTATTCCTAAATATAATTAAATATAAAGTTTTCAAAACAATTAAATATAAAATTCAATAAAATTTTATAATTAGAGCCAAAATTGAGAGAAAAAATGTTACGTTATTTGTGGATTGCCATGGTAACATCAGTATGCAAGGTCTAATATAAATAAATGAGAGATTAAGTTACCTTGATTATTGGTTTTACTTAATACCAAGATAATAATTGCAGAAAATAAATTGTCTTTTGAAAATTAGTTAAATAAAAGCTTAATTAATTGTTATTTGACAAATATCACTGGTGATTTTGTTGAGCTCTTGGTTATACTGGAAAATAAAGCGCCTTATTTTGAATGCATAACTCAATACATGTTTTAACCGTTTTTTGATTGAGTGTTAAACCAATTATTGTTAACAGAGTTATGAAAAAAAAGTTTATTAAAATTTCAAACGACTCCCAATTAAATGTTAATGAGATGTCATTTAGTGAGGCTCAGACTCGACAACTATTCACACAAATAGCGAAAATAGAGCTCAACAGAGAAGTTGTGGCAAAGGCTGTGCCCAACAAAACAAAAACAAAACCAAAACCAAAACAAGAGATGAAGACTCCATCAAAAAAGAGTCCTTTAAAACGACTTCCAAAACAGTTTATTTGTGATATCAACGATTGTAATAAACCATTTGATTCTGAATCTAATCTGAGCCGACACAAGAACACAATTCACCTTGCTGGCAAAGTGTTCACCTGTGACTTTCCTGACTGTCACGAAGAGTTCCAGAGGAAAGACTTATTCTTATTACACAAGAAGTCAATCCATAGAAACGAAAGGAAATATGTCTGCGATTTGAAAGAATGTCAAAAAAGGTTTACACAGAAATCACATCTCAATCGTCACCAACGGATCCATTCCGGAGAAAAGTCCTTCATTTGTGACTATGATTGGTGTTTGAAGTCCTTTCCCGACGCCCATACCTTAAGATTACATAAAGAGATTAACCACAAGAGGATCAGATATAGATGTGATTGGGATGAGTGTTATCTGGAGTTTAGAAGGAAAGAGCATTTGACCCGTCATCACAAGACAGTACATCTCCAACAGAAGGACTTCCTCTGCGATTGGGATGATTGCCATCAATCGTTTTGTAGTAAAGATCTGTTAAACCGACACAAACGTACCCACGAGAAGCCATACGCCTGTCTTAACGATGGATGTGATAGACTTTTTGCACGAAAACGCAATTTGTTTTGTCATCAAAAGTCTTGTTTCAAAGATTGAGTTTTGATTATATTTTTTACTATTTTTTTTTTTTTATTGAAAACTACTTATAATTCTAATGAAAATTTATTTTCATATTTGTTCTCAAATTATGTAATGAAAATCAAAATCAGTATTAAATCTATTATTAATTATAACACAATTGAGAGTTAGATCTTTGAATGCATGCAATAGATTTCTGGTTAGGACTCGAGGTTTGGGTATGACATGAGTTACATCTTTGAGCCATATTTAGTCAAAAGACAGCTTTTTTAGCCAAAAAAGTGTTTCCCAACTCTTGTATTAAAAATATTATGTATTGAGTACTGACTCCCTAATGGTTAGTGACTAATCAGATAAGTATTCCATTGACTTTGAGGTAGAGCTCAAAGGTTTAGTTATCATATTTTGTTGAGTTTAATACGATTCATGACATCAATAGTATTGATAAGAGTATTGATTCAATTATCAGTTGTCTGTCGGTTAAGTTTAAGTAAATATAAGTAAAAGTAAGTGAAATCTAGTGACAACTTTTTCCTTTTCAACATTAAAATAGTTATGAAATGTGAGATAATATGTGTTTATGTTAAGGTTTGGCCCATTTTTGTCTAATTTGATATATTTTGCAAATTTAATAAAATATTGAAAAAAAAGTTTAGCCCTATTTCACAATACAACCACTTATTAAATGTAGTCAACAAAACAAAAACAAAACCAAAACCAAAACAAGAGATGAAGACTCCATCAAAAAAGAGTCCTTTAAAACGACTTCCAAAACAGTTTATTTGTGATATCAACGATTGTAATAAACCATTTGATTCTGAATCTAATCTGAGCCGACACAAGAACACAATTCACCTTGGATAACCCTTTCCTTACTATGTTTTAGTTTAGATTTGTGTCAATTATAAGAGACTGTTATAATTTAAATTGAATTCTTGGAACCACTCAAATAGTGACAGAAAGTGGTCAAAGCGTTAAAGAGATAATTATTTTTTCTGATTTTAATATTAGCAAGATCAAATTTTAATTAGTGTTCTATTTAAAGGCCGCTTCAAATAAAAAAAGGAAAACCATTTAAAGTAATTTATTGTAAACATGTTTTTCTTACAAAAATTTTTATAATTGAAATACTATTTTCTTGGGATAATCGCCAAACTTTTCAGACATTAACCCTGAAATCTAATAATTATTCTAAAGGAAATTTATGGTATAGTAACTCGCCATTGTGACCTTGAACATTTAAAAAGTAATACAGTTATTATTGAGATAAATAAAATATTATATGATATAACTTAATATCCATTTCATTGTAAATAACAGACGTTTTATTTAATGATAGTTTTATTTTCTTTAAAAATAGGTATAAAAATGTCTGCTCTTTAGTAAAGGTAAGCATATTCCTAGAGCATAGCCAATGGGAATGGGCCTAGGCCGTTTCAAGGAAGTTTCACCAATTTATTGATTTAATTCTAGAGTTATTTAAATAAGTGTATGAAAAGTTGAAAACCAGTTTCACTTTGAAATGAAAATACATTTACTTTAAGATAATTTAAAACTCGTTTTAATAATTATTTTTATAAAATTATTAATTTTTAAATAATTTTTTTTGTGTAATATTTTATAAAATTTTCAAATTAAATCAATTTTTATTAATTTGAAACTTGTGTTAAGGATTTTTATATTAGCGTAAATTTTCCTTGATCATTCTAATAATATATTTTTGCTGGTTTATATAATATGAGGTCTAATTGTTTTTAAATAAGTGAATATAAATACAAATTAAAAAATATTTTCTTTTACAGAAATGAGTGATTTATCAGATTACGACTCTGATTCTACCTTGATTGAAGATAGCCAGCTTGAAAATGAACTGGATAGCAGTTGCAAACCGGCTGAAATTAGTAAACAAATAAAATGTAAACAATTTGTCTGTGATTTTAGTGATTGTAGTGAAAGGTTTGAGACTTTTAAAGAACTAAATAAACACAAAGAAAGCCATTGTTTGGAAGTGTTTTCTTCTGAAGACTCTTCTGAAGACTCTTCTGATGAGAAGACAATAGAAAAGGTTCGGAAGAAAAAGTTTTGTTGCAAAGAATGCAAACAAACATTTTTATGTCAAAAGTATTTGGATTCTCATATAAAAAGAGTTCATTTGAAGAGAGGAAGTTTTATCTGTGATTTTATAGGTTGTGATCAAAGGTATTACTATAAATCGCTTTTAATGAAACACAAATTAACTCATACGGAGGACAAGCCTTTTAAGTGTGACTTCAAGAACTGTAACAAGACTTTCAAATACTTGTCATCAGTGACTGACCACAAGAATGCCATACATTTGAAGATCAAATACAGATGTGATTACAACGAATGCAATCAAATATTTTCCTCAAATTTTTTACTCAATCGTCACAAACAAACCATTCATTTAAATATAAGGAATTATGTCTGCGATGTCTGTAATAAGAGTTTCAAAAGAAAAGACACTTTAGATGAACACAAGAGATCC
>JAQIXI010001648.1:0-12798 GCA_034700165.1 Galumnidae sp. Gr-Ori-00277 | reverse complement strand
GATTATAGAAGTTTTATAAACTTATCCGGTGGTAAAATAGTGACGGTTCCGCTCAGAATCAAAAGTGGAACCTCTGGGAAGAGTTCTAATGACTGGTCTTTTGATAAAAAAGAATTCGAATCTATGATTAACAGCAAAACCAAAATGATCTTGCTTAATAATCCTAATAATCCAATTGGAAAAGTATAAACTATTATTACAAGAAAAATTTTATAAAATTATAACCTTGCTTACTTTCTTGACAGGTATTCACTTTGAAAGAGTTGACAATTATAAGTGATCTTGTTAAAAAATATAATCTATTGTTGGTAGTTGATGAGGCAGCTCAGTTCTATTGTTATGAAGAGCCTCAACACATCAGAATAGGTTTAAATAAGAATGTACAAGTTTAAAATATTTGAAACTATTAATTATCTAGCTACACTACCTGGAATGTTTGAAAGGACTCTAACTCTAACCAGTGGGGGAAAGACATTCAGTAATACTGGTTGGAGGATTGGCTGGATCATTGGTCCATTGCAACCATAATTAACCCTGTTCTTGCATCCGTGTCAACTCCAATGCAAATCGGTTTCGCACTGGGAATAGAAGAGGAGCTCAAGAGATGGGGAACACCACAATCACATTTCATTAAAATGAGACAAAGGACCAAGAAGACTCTTGACCAATTAGTGGCCATCTTGAAGGAAGTGGGTGCTGATGTAGTAGTACCCACCGCTGGTTATTGTATTTCTGCAAACTTCACAAAATTGATGGATAAAATTGATCTAGATGCTTTTCTGGACCCCAGACCTGGAATGAGTTTCTATAAATATTTACTGATAAAAGAGGTAATTGAACTTGGTTAAATAATAAAATTATTCATAGAGAGTTATTACCTAGGGTTTATCTGTGTTACCATTATCTGTGCTCTATTCAGAAAAAAATTCTTGGCAAGCTGAATTTTCAATTAGAGTCACAAATTTCAAAACAGACGCAACTCTGCATCATCTTGGTCAAATTCTTAATAGAATATTCAAGCAAGATTACCTACAATTCAGAATTGCCGATAATCACCAAGATAAGTTGGGCAGTACAAGTATTGATTTCTGAGTTCTCATAAATCAATAATTTTTAAATTTATCCCAATTTTTATAATATTCAGTGAAAAATATTCTATTTAATCAGGGATCCCCAAGGGGGGTCTAGGGGGCACTCCCCCCTAAGCGTCGAAAAATTGTTATTCAAAAGTGCAATAAAAAGCTTACCCCCACCCTTATTCTCGTATTTTTCAAGTTAGACCCCCAGACATATTTTATTCAAATTCTAGACGTATTAAAGTATATTATTTTAAATAAAAAATAATTTTTTAAAGCCATGATTTTGGAATAAATTATAAAACAGTAACAATGACTCGAATATGCGTGGGGATCCCTGTCTTTAATAGAACTTAAATAAAAATAGTTACCAAGATCATCTTAGAAAACTTATTCTTATATTTTAATTAAATGAAAAGAAGTGTTTTGAACAAGCACAAATACGAAATTAAATATTTATTTTTAAACATTTGTCATAAATTATGACTAATAATTACAAAATGCTCATTTATAATTCTGATAAAATAAAAATTATTAAGTACACATTTATGAATCAAAATTGTGACATTTTGCTCTTAATCAAAAGGTTTTTCCAATAAATATAAATTTTCTGGGTCATTTTGTTCAATTCATCACTCGAATTATTAAGAATAAGCTTTGTTTATTATTTTTATAAATAGGTTCAATAGTTATTTTTTCTTCTAAGTTTAAAATTCAAATTTTAACTATATGAATTTCAAAGCTAAACTTAATGTTATTTTATGAATATTAGCCAAAAAATATTGTCATTTTCTTTTAACTCAACTTAATTTATGATATATTGGATAAAATAAAAAATTAAAATAAGCATTAATTACAGTTTTTAAAAATATTTTTGAAATAAATTTTATTTAAAATAAGTCTATTTATTTATCCATGTCATTATTTAAAATATTCTATAAATATATAAAATTCAATATCACAAAGTTATTTTTGAAATTATTATTAAATAAACTATTAAAATTCGAAAAAAGGCATCGAAAGAATATTTGAATAAATATTGATTTTTTGTCTCAAACATCAATTCTGTGCTTAATATAAAGATGAATAATTTTTAAGAACCGGTGCTATAAATTAAAAAAAATATACCGAAAGAATAACTCAGGTTTATAGCAAAAAGAGATTTTCTTAGAAAACTAGTGTACAAAAATTTCTCGTATTTCGAAAAACACATAGAAAGTTTCTAGAAGGTTTCTCAGAAATTTATCTCAATTCTTCCCTTATTTTTGATTTTAGTGAGAAATTTCTAGAAACTTTCTAGAAATTTCTAACTCAGAAATTTCTCATTTTCGTACACTATAGAAAACACCATAACGTCATGATCTTGGTGTAATTTTAAACTTGATCAGTAATTAATCACTTTCATTATTGTTTAACTTGGGATAATTGTATATAATCTACTCTAATATCGTAACAAAACTTGCATGTTTTAAATAAGAATGAACCTCTGAATTAGATTCTAAAGTCAGTTTTGGCGAATGGCCATGTTCTTGGTCAAAAATCGGTTATCAAAATTAGATGAAAGATTCACTAAAAAAGTCTTAAAGAAAGCTTTAAATATAAACCTGAGCTAGCAACTTTACCAAACCTTCTTATTGTATTCTTAGATTGAGTACTGCTATAAATTATAGCCTGAAATTGCTTAAAGGTAGGTAAGTCGTAAAAATAGATGGCTTTACTTATATGACTGGCCTCTTATTCTTAGAATTGAAAGAAAAAGAAGATTTTAGTAGTTTTTACTTAACTCTCATAGAATTTATTTTGAAATAGAATTAATTTGTGAAGACTTTGTTTCATATAATACTTTTTTCCTAAGGGAATTTCTAAGCTAAACTTAATGATATTTTATAAATATTATTCAAAAATAGAAACATGTTTTATAGACCAAATTAATATATAATATATTGGATAAAATTAAAAATTAAAATAAACATTAATTACAGTTTTTAAAAATATTTTTGAAATAAATTTTATTTACGAATAAGTTGATTTATTTATCCATGTCATTACTTAAAATATTCTAATATGTCCTCTATCGATTGCAAACAAAAAATTCTGGGTGACACGTAGGGTGGAAACAGCCATCCTTCTTTGAAACAAATATTTATGAATGTTCTGTATATCAGTTTCAATAATAAATGTTTACTTAAAATAAAACCTAAAATACACTTTAATATAAATTCTTTGAATTTCTGAATCATAATTTATTAAAATTTTACCATGGTTTTTAATAAGTTAATAATTTATATTTTCATATATTTTTTTCGATTAATAATTAAATTAAACATGGGGAATAATTTTAAAAATTGTCATACAGTTTTATCTAGGTTGTAGTCAGAATTTTTTAAAAAATACTATCACTAATGCATTAAATTTTCTATTTTATAAATATGTGAAATTCTTCAAAATCACCAAGCTATTTTTTGAAATTAATATTAAATAAACTATTGAAATTCGAAAAAAGGCATCGAATGAATATTTTAATAAATATTGATGTTTTGCTTCAAACAACAATTCTGTGCTTAATATAAAAATAATGATTTTTAAGAACCGCAATTAAAGAAAATATGCCGAAAGAAAAACTCAGGTTTATAACAAAAGACGATTTTCTTAGAAAACACCATAACGTCAACGAATGAAAATCTTCGACCAAATGATTATTGAAATAATAACAATAAATAAGACTTAAGAACAACTAAGTTATGGGATGTCATACCGTTTGTAAAACAAATTACATAACTTTTTTCCAATAATTCCTAGAATTAGTTGAAATCAAAATTTTCTCTTTTAAAAAACAGAACATAAAATAATTTCAAAGTACAGTATAAGAACTGTTTTGTGAAAAGAAGGAAACAATGGGTGAGAGACCACCTTTGGCTCCATATTATGTTATGTTGAGAGGGTGAATTAAGAACACACAAAAAACATTTATATTCTGAGATTCAGTATTGCCATAAATTATAGCCTGTAACTGCTTAAAGTTAGGTAAGTTCTAAAAATAAATGGCTTTACTTATCTGTCTGTCCTCTTTTTCTTAGAATTGAGGAGAAAAGAAGATTTTAGTGCAGTTTTTACTTAACACTCACAGAAGTTATGTTGAAATAGCATTCATTTGTGAAGACTTGGTTTCATATAATACTTTATGTCGAATACTTTAAAAAAACAAAAAGTTTATTTTCACATTTAAGTTAATTTATTGAAATTAATTAAAAATTAAAAAAAATTATAAATAATTGCAAATGTATTGAATTATTGACTAATTGTGTAGTGAGTGATAATAGTTGTGCACAGAATTACTGACGGATTAAAAAACATTAATAATTATCAACATTATGCAAATGAGCTTATAGTGTGTTGAAATTATACCACTCATAAAAATAAACGGATGATTTTAACAATACGAAGATTAATTCAATGTTTAATTCAACTATTAATAATTAACAATTTATTTGATTGTGAAACTAATTGTGACTCATATTTCTCTTCATTTAAATAATAAACAATTTTTATGATTTCAAAGAATCTAATAAATGATTTAAATATAATTCGACGCAAAAAACCTTTCGAGATATAAACTATTTAAATGTGATATCAATGGATGTTTCACAAGATTTGTTGAAAGGAATAACTTAGACTCTCATATGAATGAAATTCAATTAAAAATTAATTCCTTTAAATTTTTCGTCGAAAACTTGAGAAAAAAGTTTTAAAACTATATATTAATAATCGATACTTAAGAAAAGAGTTCATTTGTTTATCAAAAAATTTAAATGTATTTAAAAAATTGTGACAAAATTTTCATTTCAAGAAAAATCAAACGACACAATGATTTCATTTTTATTAAAAAAGTTTATACGGAACAAAAGGTTTTAAAAATTATATAAAGTTCTATAAATCATTTAAAATTTTATTACAGGATCTGACCCATCGCTCTGAAATTTAGGACATTCATAAAATTGTCGGTGGCAGAGATGGCGAAGAATCGGATAATTCCTAATGGGTTCATATCATTTTATTGCCTCATATAAGTGAAAAACAAATTAAACTTTCGCTCATTTTTGGATGTTTTAATTTTTTCAATTTAAACGAAATTAGTTTTATAAGAATTAATTTTTTATTTAATTTTATACCGTATTACCTCACTAATACCGAAAAGCTATATATAAGTGAAATTTTGGTAATATTTCAAAATATATTCTTATGAATAATTCTTGAATTCGAGTATAAAGTGAGTTAAGTTAAAATCTAAAATTATATTACAATCACCAGTGCTGTCCATCACTAAGGCTAGTCGTTATGGAAGCGTTGCCAATAGTAAAAGTTGCTAATTGAACAAATATAGCAGTACACACATTTGTGAGTGTGGGGAACAACAGTATTAGAATACAACAAAGGGATTACTAAGAGAAGCAAAGATTTACTATTTATTTGTATTAAAGATTTGGTCATTGTTTACTTTTCACATCTGACTCCTCCCTCTGGACTGCACTGACAATCACCAATGATTTGGGATCGGAATTTTTAAAATGAGGGCTTTCAAATCTGAACAAGTAAAAAGTATACCCAAAAATTATGCTAGAAATCAGTTTTTTGACTCAATTTTATGATTAAATGTTTACAATTTTAGAGTCATAATTAATATCCATTAGTCAATACACATAAATTATCCTTTCATTTATTTAACTCAAATGATTGGTAAATGAAAAAAATTAAATAAAACAGAAATAATTTAAAATTTGCAATTAAAATGAATAAGAAAAGATTTTAAACTGATTTTAATTGGAAGTTATTTATTTTTCTCTAAGAAATTGTTTTATTTAATTTTTTAAAATTTTGTTTAAAATTATTGATAAAATTTAAAATCTATAAAAATTTTATTTCATTTTGAATATTTCGATAAAAATATTGTTGAAATTTGTTAAAATATTGACAATGAATTGCGAAATATCTTCACTTTAAAGTGGTGTTATAGCAAGGATGGCAAAAGGAACCAAACCTAGAGAGTGAAATGGCCAAAATTCCCCTTCCTAGAGCAAAAATATCTCGACATACCTAGTGCTTTTCCATAGACGATAATGTTAAGGGTACAAAACTCTAAGGGGTATTTTACCAATTTTGCTCTAATAGGGAAGGTATCTCAGAATACCCCATTTTAGCCATCCCTGATGCTAGAGTTATTTTTGGTCTAAGTTTGAAGTGTAGTATAAAGGGTAATTTATTAAAAGCTCAATAAATTTAAAATTAAAATAAACAAATATTTAATTTATATCTTTTAGTAACAGTTATTTCTCTAAAATTTTTCTTTGATTTTCCGTAAAGTTTGGTATAATTGATATTAATATGATTTAACGGCGTTTGAAATACCCAAAAGAAGTTATTAGTAACTGATTTTTAAATCTAACAGTTATAAATAACCGACTGTTACGCGACGATGGATGTATCTAACTATGTTTAGGGTTAACTATTTAGCTAAAATTCAAAGAGTTCTGTAGCGTTCTGTAGCATCACAACTGTCGTTTAGCGAAAGGTGTCCCTTATGGGTGACCCAGAGTAGCCTACGGGCGACTAATCACCGATAAACCGGGATTACGATGAAATGGGGTAGCGTTTACTCGCTGTGGGTTTATTGAACCCCTTGGCATTGCGATTTTAATGAGGATTTTAAATAAATGTTTTTTAATTCAAAACTCTTTTAATTTATTAAAATAAGTAAAATAACATATTATACGAAAAACACAAATAATAAAGAAATTAATCAAAATTAAACATAAAACATAATCAAAAGAGAGTTGCCTTTCTATTAGGGCATACACTCAAAGCTCACAATTACACAAAAGAAATCGATTACTCTGGTCGACAGTCACAACTCTAACTCTTAACTGCTCTGATTGAGAGCAAAAGACCAACTGATTGATAGATCAACTGTGAGTCGATGAGGGTTGACAGTTTAAAGTGCTATCGACCAATGGTAGAAGTTCTAGTTTTAAATATTTAAATGAAGATTAAATAAAACGTCAATAAAAGTGGTTGATGCGTCAGTAAAGATTAAATGATTATATGATAAGTAAAACGTCTTTCAAAAGAGAATAAAAAAGGCTTAATAATTAATAGAATACTGAATAAATGTTAATAATTGCTGGGCGCCTCTAATTTGCGCTTCATCACCCCTTCCTTAAATTTCCACGTTCTCGTGGGACGGATCTCTGTTGTGAGGTCTTAAGGGTGAATGGGCGCGTCATACCAAATTAGTGTCCCATATATTCGGTTGTCGAGTGTTGAACTGATGAGCACTATTTACTGTTGAGCTTAAAGTTTCTTAGAATCGGCTGTCGTTGGAATATTTAGTCAAGTAATTTTATTTTTAGTAGCAGTCAATACTTTATAGTTTTTTAGCGGTTAAAACCTTGAAATGAGTTATTGACTCATTTGAGCTTCAAAACCAGTCATGATTTAGCGATGAATTTCATGCGTAACAAAATTTCATTTATGGGAAAAATTTAAGGCTTTTTTATAAAATATATGTTAACCTGTTTTACATTTTATTTTAATTAAAACTAAATTTATTTAATTTAAAAATGAATCAACAATTTATGTGTATAAGCAATTCATGAAATCAATTATTTAATGAATTCAAATCATTTCAAAAACATATATCATTGTAAAAGAAATGATTAAATACACAATAAAAATCTAATTGCTTTTAGTTTTTACAGAAAACATACTTAGGATTTCGAGGGCTTCTTTCTTAACTTCAAATCTGTTCTTTCCTTGTTTGATGACATCAGTAATGTTGATACCGCCAATGATAGAGGTTTTGGAGCCAAAATGACCACAACTTATGATGGATAACCCATTTTTTCCGATTACCCTTTATCATACGCTAAACAATTAATTAAAGCCCAGTCCTTTACTGAATGGAATAATTTTTATAGGTTTGCAGAGACAGGCGGAACTACTAAGCTATTCCTGCCTAAATTAACTGAAGTTAAAAAACTGTTTAGAAAGTTACCTATGATATATGAGACCACGCAAGTGTTGACAGGTCACATATTTGGTGGCCATAACTTAAAGCGTTTCCACATCAAGAACAACGATAAATGTTTTTGTGATGATGTTTCGGAGCAGAACATCTCACATAGTTCACAGGTGTCAAACCTTTGCTGAAACCAGAAAGGGTTTTGCTGTAGCCTGTTCTTTCGAGAGAGTCTCATATGAAAATATCTGGGAATTAACCACTAAACCAGACCTTGCTAAAAAGTTTAATGAATTTTGTAAAGAAATAACCAGTAGACTCAAACTTTAGTCACTGTTGAGGTCATAAATATGTATTCTATTCTTTCCCAGATAATATTATTATAATTTTTGTGTTTACTTTTATTTGTGTAATTTTATCTCTTATTAGTTATTCTAAACCTATCCTGTATCCTTAACAGAATTACACGTTTTATTTTATTTATTTATTCATCTATTTAAATTCTCTTATATTGTGACCAATATTTTTATCTATTTTAATAACTCTTTATTATTTAAATTTTTACCCTTTTCATTTTATATGTGATAAACTATTTTGTTATTTTATTATTATTTCTCCTTTTATTGCTTCTTTTATTTTACAATTCTAAGAATTGCTTCTCCTATATCTCTCTCACCTATTTTTCAATATTGGTCTCAACTCTTTGACATACCAGTGATCACACAATTAGTATACCTCCATTACATAAGAGCAGACAATTATAGCCTGAGGGCCTCTTCGATTTCTTCGATTGTCTTTCGCTCATAAATGGCTAATACCACACCCGAAAGTTGTCCCGCATATTGAGTTATGCTGTTCCAAAATTGACGGCTGGCCATCGCTCTATCGTTAAATCTTTTTGTACCGCTGAAGAGCCACACGTGTGTTTCATTCAGTTTAGTCGGACGTGCGGTGTGGTATTTGTCGTAGTGAGAATTCATTCTTCCAGTTTTGAATGGCTCGATGTACGGACAATAATTGGTCCATCCCGGGAAAAGAGCTGTGCATTTGAACCACTTGTAGTCCCATCTCGCTTCAGTCCTATCTGAGAGCTCATTGCAGATGTGGTCCTCGACTTCCGCGTTTGTAAACATCGGGTGCTCTCTTTCTAACAGCTTTCGAAACTTTTTGATCCATCTTGCGCTGAGGCGCTAGTTTTCCCCAATTTCGGTTACCTCTTCCTGTTGTTGCTGTTTCTTATCCGAAGTTGTCTTGTGCTCATTGAACGATTCGTCGTTTTTGTCTTTCTTTTCTTCCCATAACTCGATTTTATATACTACAGTATTGAGTTTGGTTTCCATATTTTCCAAAATAGTGACCAGTTTTACAAAACCACTGTCAAGTATGACATTTGTGAGTGAGACCTCACTTGCGATGTATTCGTTGACATCAAAGATGTCCTTAAATTTAATTCCGTTTTGATTTATTTTCGAATGGATGTCATCCAATGTCTTAGATTTGAGGGCCTTCGAGGGTAATTGTATAGAAATGACACAAAAAGTGCCAAGATTATAGCTATTATTTGGGACCACATTTTCTCAGTAGACTTAATAGACTAAGTTTTAGATAACCCTTTCCCAGTCTGTGCACAACAATAGTGTCTGGGAATGCATTTGATTGACCTCTGTTTGGTTAAAAGTTGTTAATTATCGGTTCCCAAATATGCATAATGTCCAGTATCATTATTGCATGGTATTACGTAATCAAAATCTCTAAATTCAAAGCCACACGTGAGGTTTGTACCTCATGTGTCGTTCTTCGCTAGGGATACGGAGAAAAATATTTATCTTAAAATTATTAATTAAATAGTTAGTTAGAATCTTTGGTTTGGTTTGACTTATTTAAAGTCGCGTGAGCGACTGTATTTTGAATTTTTACCCTGTTTATTTTATATATCATGAACTATATGGTCATTTTATTATTATATCTCGGTTTTATTTCTTCTTTTATTTTACAATTCTAAGAATTGCTTCTCTTATATCTCTCTCACCTGTTTTTCTATATTGGTCTCAACCCTTTGACATACCAGTGATCACACAATTAGTATACCTGCATTACATGAGAGCAGACAATTATAGCCTGAGGGCAGCTTTTGCCAGACCTCATAACGAATCGCTAATACTCATATATATTGAGCAACAATTGTGAGCAAATACTCATAGTTTGAGACTTTAGTATCGATTGATATGATGTTGGAATACTTCTCAGCAGTTCTGATTGGCATAATCTTAACTGCCGTCAGGGCCTATGACCCTGCTTTGGGAAAAGTGATAGAGTTCACCCTCTGCCTCATGCCCTTGTTATAGGCTAGTTGGGGCAATATTAATAACAACTATCTTGGTAATATTACAAACTATTTTTGGTGAAGTGACGTAATTTATTGACATTTGGCGCCCACCCCTGCTCAACACTTTTTAGTGATTGTGTCTACTGTTAACCGTTGTGTGCTTCATATTAAACTTATTAATAATAATTATTATTTGTGATTTAAGTGATAAAACTTCACAAGAATTAAATACTGATTCGTTTTCAGGATCAGTGATTTGATTTTGAATGCACTTAAATATTAGTGTAATCAAACTATGCTTAAACTCAGTGATCCGCAAAAGTGCTGTATTTTTTTATTCATTTTATTTTATTAATTTTTAATATCTGTGAACTGTCCACAAGTATGGTCAGAACCAAACTCGTATGTTCGAGCACTTATTTAGCAATGTTAACATAAGCCAAGTATATGATTGAATATTCTATTACGCAAACTTTTCCCGTTATCGCAACCTGTAAACAAAGTATTCTAAAAGCAGTATTACCCATCTCACAGTCTATACCGCAGTCAGTGTACGAAATACCACTTTTTAACGAAAATAACTGACTAATTATAAAGGTTTTTTAATGATTTCCCTCTTTTTCAGTTTACGCTCTAGTCTGTGCTATGACTGTTCTCTTGACAAATAGGTCAGTCCTGTTTCAACTACTTCGTCAATAGCCGACAATAAAGAGTCTAAAAGTTGACCTAAAACTGCTAAAAAGATCTCAGGTTCGTTTTAATTGTTAATATATACTGATTTCCGCCTTCTGTTTCTGTCATTTTTCCAACTAAATCGCATGACATCACATGATAAAGTTTTTTCCCATTATGTCATATGTTCTGTTAACTGTGTTGCCAACATTGACTCTCTGTGCTCTTTCATTGATTTTTTCAATAAATAATTTTCAATAAATTTTCAATAAATAGTCCATTTTAGGTATAATACTTTTGCCGGGAAAATATTTTTTAATTTCTTTTTAAAAATTTTCAACAAGTGTTTGCAGATCTTCTAACTGATTTGACCTTACTCCTCTTGAAAATATTATAGCTAAAATTTTTCGATAAATTATATAAATTTTAATATTTTCTTTTCCTCTCCTAACAATCGCACTTACATCCTTTCTCTTTAATTTCCAAAATTTTAAATTTTGACATTACTTTATATCTCGCTTTAATATCGACTTTAATTTCCTTCATAAATATTTCCAATTTTTACTTCTAATTTTTCCAAAATATCTTTAGATTTGTATTTTTCTCAAATATTTCCCATAAATTTAATAGAACTCCCAAGCATTACATCATGTAAGAGATCAAGAGCAGTTATAGAAAAATTCTAAATTTTCAATAAGTCTTAGATGAGAACCAATATTAATGCCAAACTCTTTTCCTTTTAGTTCAATATTTTTGCTTTTCTCATTTCACTCAAATCATTTAATATGAAGAAGTCTTAGTGTGATATAATCAAATGAAAATTCAATCAGCAACTTTGTGAACTTTCCGTCACTTTTCTAGTTTGATGTTTGAGAGGGAGGGTTCGCTACTGATTGACTGCGACTTAGTGCACTTTGATGCATAAACTTTACCCTCTCAGACGACAGGCACTGACTATTCTTGTGTTTTGAGATCTGTTTCTAGCAAAACTTTGCTTAAAGTTTGGTCAAGATAATTTTTATGGATTTTTTAAGTGAAGACTGATTTTGGAAGACTTTACTAATCCTTTTCTTAGAAAATGCCTGTTTCCAGACATGTGAAAATTCGTCTCAAATGGATGGCATAACAATATTCTGATTTATGGTAAGTATTTTTGCCTATAATTTAAATATATTTGTCTAAAAATTTAATTAAATTTACTTGTCACTTACCTCATATGAAATTCAACGACTTTCCTTGATAAGTGATACGTTGCTTCAGTTCCGTATCCATTTCTGGTTCTCCTGACGACATCTCTGTTTCGGAAGAGTGGTATTCTTTTAGCCATTCGTTCTCTATTGGCAATAGGCCAGATGAGTAACACATTCCCCTTAGTCCATGAGATACAAACGCTGGCATGTAACTTAAAGGCAAGTGGTGTTTAAATTGACTTGTATAAAGTGAAATCGCACTCAGGAATCAAAGCGACCGACTTGGCCAATGAATTGGCAAAACTGGCTGAACGTAAAGATCGGACTTCCCGGTCTCCACTGCCAAAAGACTAACATACAGTGAGACCCTTAACCCTCTTCAATGGATTTTCAGCTATAAAACCTCTCTCATAAGTTAGATCACATTCATTTTTAAACTGCAGATATGGTTTTGTTCTAACTTTATATTTTTAAAAAATAAAGACTCTAGGTCAAATATTTTAAGCATAATATCAATTTTTG
>JAQIXI010001647.1:0-12800 GCA_034700165.1 Galumnidae sp. Gr-Ori-00277 | reverse complement strand
TATCTAAATAGACTCCCTTGGTTAGTTCCGGGTTATTTCTTGGTTTCTCTTTGGTTACCACAATTGAACAACAGTTGAGAGAAAGAGATAAGACATCGAATGAGAAGAAGAATAAGTCCTTTAAAAGAATTTTTCCAAAACACTATTGAAAAGAGAGTAACGGATAGAAAGAGAACTAAAAATAATTATATTCAGAGAAATATCTTTTGAATAATAATAAACTTTTTTTGGGAAAACATATGAATGTGTTTATTATTAGTGGATTCGGATGAGAGCGAGAGTAGGAACTACTGGAGAGACTGCAACAGACGTATCGGACAGGCAATCAAACTTTATTGCATCAATGCAAATAAGTCAGAGTCTAAAGCCCTGTGCGAATTGTGTGGCATTTTATTGATGGTATATATTGTTTATGCAGTGTTTGGCCACCCGTTTCACATCTCTGATCCAGAGCTCAGTTGTAATTATCTGAACACAGACTGAGAACTAAGAATTGGAATAAGAAAATGGATTTTCTTATTAGAAGAACCGCCGATGCCTTCGGAACAGAATAATCAAAGAAAGCAAAAGAAAGAGAAAGAGAGAAAAAAATTCATCCATAAGTTAGAGTCAATTTCGATCTGTTTTTTAGGCACAACTCTAATAAAAATGGGAATTTCGTTAATTGTGTCATATATTATGGCGACAGTAGTGGAGAGGCATAAACCGGAGCGAAACATGTCTTAAAAGCCAACAATTCTATAGATTGAGTTCATCCGAGAAAATGTTTTTCCTCAACAAATCATTTATTATTAGAGTTCGAGTCATATATAAAAGCAATGGATTTCTCTTTAAATATAGAATTAAAGACAAAAGTCTTCTTTAAATTTCATTTGAAAATCAATTTCTGTTCAAAAGGTACGTAAAGGGATGGAACGGAAGTTGTGGGACGACAGATATTTATGTCTATTTTTGTCTCATCCTGGTATTAGATAACATCTATTGTTTGTTGATTTTGCAATTTGTCTTTAAATTGACTAGAACATTTTGTTTCAGCACTTTTAAACTAACTATTAATAATTAATTGGCAATGAACAAGCTTAGTTAATAATTGAAAAGGACATAATAGTTATTTATTCGTTTGATGTTCTTATTGAATGAGCAAGATTAGTCTTTAAATTCTTGATGTTATTGTAAATATTCGTAATTCTGTTATCTTTATATGAGAAGAATTTTATAAATATTTAATATTTCGTTTTCCCGGAAATACATATAAACAGAATAATCACTAAATTTATTGTATTTTTGGATTCAATAAAATGTTTGTTCAGTAAAACAGAAAAGAATTTTAAGGATAAATAAAATAATAAAAATATTTCAAAATTCAAGTAAAGCTCAAGTGTTTAGTTTTTACAAAAAAAGTTTAATTCTCTCCTCTCTTAGCAAAGGAATAGTGCACTCATTTCCAGAGTCTCAGCTCTGAAGATGTTTACGATTCAATGAATTTATTAAATAAGTAAATAAAAAAGTTTTTTCTTCAATAGTAAAGTAAAAAATGTTTTGTAAGCAATAGAGTAGAAGAAAAACAAATTAAAGCCCAAAACACGTAAAACCGCTCAGAATTTAAGTACTTTTCGACGACAAAAAAATACTTTTTTAAAGACATATTTCAATTACAGGGATGGATAGGCATTACTTTATACCAAGGTTAATTTGATTAGTCTTGTGACTAGAATCTCATCATTAGAGCCAAAGTTCAGCCCATTTTCTCAAAGAAAAAATTAATTAAAAATTTTCGCACAAAAACTTGTTATTAAATAACGAAACAATTTTTTCTTAATACTGAAAGTGTTGACAGTTGGAGCCCACCCGCACCGCATCCCTGCTTAGCATATGCTCGAGAGCTCATCACAACTGAAAACTTCAGTTTACATATTGTAATATATTTTGGTTTTTTGAGAAAAAAATGCGAATAAATTCCTTTTTATATAAAATATTTCGATACGTAAACCACGAAAAATATTTCCCCGAAGAAAAAAAGAAAAGAATAGTTAACAGCAAAAGGAAAGGGCGTTTGCATCTTAACCACACATATCATACTTCTTTGATAGCACGGGGTGTTTGACTCCCGTTCCTCTAAAACTAAAAATATATATTAGCAAAGCAAATATGGATCTGGAGGTGTAAGGGTGTGCGACATTTTTTAACAGTTTCTTTTAGCAAGTTCATATTAGTTCAAATTAATTACATAATCGAATTCGTAGACCAAAAAAAACCGGAATTCATGGGATTTTTAAGTGACACTAAAATTAATAACTTTTATTAATAATTATAACATTAATAATAAGCGAATCATTAAATTTCTTAAGACATTCAGTATTTCAAGTGTTTATACATTTGATTATCTAATTATCTATTCATGTGATTTAGCCTATCATTTATGCCAAGGATAGACTGGAATAGTCAGGCTTTAGTGAACAAGAATAAAGAGATGTATTTATCATTTTCAACTGGAAATAAACTTGATAATAATCTTTGGAACAAAAAATTATGAGAAATTAGACTTTAAATGGATGCTATTAATCAGTAATTTTTGTTGCATATTGATGTTATCATGCTAAATTAATCGATACTTATAAACTAGAGCATTTCAACAAATTATATTATTTAGTAGCAATTTTCTAGAAATAAATAATCAAGTTTAATTTATTTAAATTATATTGAATTTGAATAGAAAAGTTTGCTCTAGGCATACATCTAATAGAATAACTCAAGAATGACTAATTAGCCAAGCACATCCTTTGATTAAAATAGTGATTTCTCATGGATAGGCCACTCAAGTTTAATCTAGTGATAATCAGGACTAGGAAAGTGATTAATAATGATCGGAATCATTTTATTTTAGGAATGAAATCCACAAGAATTTAATGGGATTTTTAGACTGAGAATCGCTTTCAGGTATTTTACAGTCAAATGATTTGAGAGAAAAAAATTGATTTCGATTCGACTTTTTTTCAATTTTGAGAAATTAAGTCGATTACCATTTAAATGGATTTTAATTTGAAATTTATTCAGTGATTCGAAGAAAAATATTTCTTTATTTCTTTTTGTGTCTAAAAATCAATTATTTTTTCTTATCTTTGAATTTAGTTTCTTTAAAGTGTTTAGGCTTTTGATTTCACCTAGATAAAAATGAGAAATAAGTCTCGCTTTTGGATATAATAACTCAAAAAATTATATAAGTTTCTATTTTTAAGCTAGGACAAAAATATAAATTCATTTCTATTTTTTACAATAAAGTTATAAAAATTGAAACTTTTATAACAAATACTTTTAATTAAAAAGACATTTATTTTTATCTTATCAAGATCACATTTTTAAACCCATTTAGTATTTTAATAGAAATTTAAAAATAATTGAAAAATTAAATTAACTATAATTTTAATTAATGTTTTAATTTTAGCCTTACTTATAAAATATTTTTGACATGCTAAATTTATGAATTGATAGATTAGATTAAAAATTGCAAAAAATTATATATATTATTTAACTAGGTGAAAAAATAATTACAGTGTAAATAATTTAATGTGTATATGCCTAATTATTTATAAATTAAACAAGGTATAAAACAGATCCTATAAGAACTACATTTATTGGAATTATTGTTTAAAATTATTTCTTAAATTGTATTTAAAAACTATAAAAATATTATTCATTAATGAAAAATACTAATAAAAATAGTATTTGTGTTAAGCACTCAAATTATGTTTATTTGTTAAGTTTTTTACTAAAGACTCATTCGAGTCCTGTTTCCCAGACAAGTGCTGCAAAAAATTAAGTCAAAAAATGCCCTTATAATTTACAGTATTACTTAATCACAGTTATTTGACCATGACCCACGGTATAACAAAGATCTGTTACAATGATAGTTGCCAGGGTGCGATGAATAATAAATATATTGAAGTGGAATATAATTAATTACTTTACAGTAATTCTTATTATCCATAATAAAAGATAATAAAAGAATTATTCATTAAATGATCCAAGCATTTTTTTATTTAACCATAAAATTAAAAGTAATTGTAATCAAAAGGGAGGGGTATTTTGTAATAGACCAGATTATATGCTAATTTCTTTCTTAAATTCACTCTTAAATTCAATATATTTATTGAAAAATAAAATAATATTTATTTTAAACTTATTTAAAATTCTGATAAAAAATATTAAAAACTAATAAATATTTAATCAAAAAATAGTGATTTTAAGAGAAATCGACTAATTATTAGTCGATTACTAATAATAATCTAATAAATTAAGAACATATTTTAAAATTTAGCAAGTTAATTTTAAAACTACTCTGCAACATTTGTAGCAAGAATATTTCAAACTCAAACAAAAATAAAATATAATTATAGCTCAAAAGTTCACCCTAATGATTTTTTCAAATGTCAGCAGGATACAAATGCTTAAAAAGCATAACAGTAATGACATTATTTGTGAAGTTATCTAGACACAATCAAACTATCATTCTTTGAAACGAAAGCCTCATTTTTTGAAAGCCAGAACTCAAAAGGAAGACAAACCATATATGAAAAGCAAACATAACCTGCAATTCCTGTCTCTTAAATATCTAACCCTAAACTAATTTAATGGTAATTAGATTGTGAAGACTCACTCAATCGTCAAAAGTGGAGGACGACTGCCCTCTCCAGCAATACATCACTGAATACTTTTATAAAAAGAAAATCTTTTTTTAAAAAATAATAAAAATTTTAATTAATTTCCAGAGAAATGAAATCAAAAGAATTATTAATTATTTTTATGAATAAATAAATAAATAAAAATTATAAAAATGTATTTTAAATGAAAACTTCATAATAACTGTCAAATGTTGGGCTCAAATGGAAAAAACATATTCTGTGCAAACAAATCAGTTATACTCCAGTGATATTAAAAAAAGGGTTAATAAGGATTTGAGGGATAAATAAACTATTATATCCTCCCAAAAAGCCCATCCCTTAATACAGTAATTAATCAAGGTACAATGAAAGTACACAACTTCAAAGGAGACTTATTTTTCTAAGGCTTAGGGGGTTATAACACCCAAAACAAATGAATGTCCTTAAATAAATTATCATGTACAAATTATTGTGGTGAAAAATTCTTTAAGAATTTGTAATCTTTCACAAAATAAATTAATAGAAGATATGTCCCCCTTGGCTGTCCCGACGCACATATAAATGATCGGTCACTTGAAAAAACACAATTCTATGATTTAATACTAAAAATAAATAACAATAAAAACACAATAATATATATATTATTGTTATTATTGGTGGGGTTTTATATAAAAATGAGTAATCCCTCACTTGATATGAGGGCCACCACAAGAGCACAGGTATGAACAGCTTATTATGATTGGGAGCGTATTATATAAAAATAAAATTCTTGTGTTAAGAAAAAGTCTATTAAAATGTTATTCAATTTTTATTTGGTTTGAAAAATCATTTCCTCTGCAAATTGTTTGTCATTTAAAAGGTTCTGTTCGGAGGGCACAGAATAAAAGGCTGTTATTATGTAATACAAATAAAATATATAAAAGACATTTGAAAAATACAATAATATAAAACTTGAGATAAACTTCTTTTTAAAAATACTATTTTCAAGAATATGTTTTGGGATAACTGTGCGCTTGAAAAGGCTATTCCACTAAAACACTTCTCTTGAGTCCACTCCACCCAATAATTTAAAGCCCTGTGCGCTCTCTCGACAGTTTCCAATTGTGTAGTCAAAGGTATGGGTTTTAAGTGTTTTTTGCTTTTAAATTAAAACTAATTTTTTTCAATTTTAATTCAAATGAGGACTTCACTCAATTTTTAACGATCACTTAATCTGCAAATTAGGTCCAGTGTTGTGCACAGGGAGGCTATCAATACATCCATTATCTTATATTATGGATAACCAAAAATTTCTTTTAAAACATAAATAAAAGATTAAAATTGAAATAAATCTATACTTAGAATAATAATTTCGTTCTATTTTAGCTAATAACTAGGTAATTTTCAATGGGAACTTGTTCAAAATTTACGCTTGAATATTGAACATGATTAGCATGGTCATCCAATATTTGTTGTCCAAAAAAAGAAGTAAATATTTGTATATAATTTGTCGGAAGTTCTTCGACATACAAAACATTAATCGATAGAATTACGAACACAAATACACAACAAATAAACATTAAATATGGAATATGGATGGGGTCAGGGATACGGGCACAGCATATATATATATATTGCATAACACACCGCCAGCAAGTCCATAGCCTTGTGCTGTGCAGTAAACACAATGAAATACTAATATTATTAAAGAAAAGCTGAGCTAATAATAAATAAATATAAAGATTAAGTAATAAATCATTTTTAAGCCAAAAACTGAACGGAGAACTTTCAACGCAATTACACTCCACTGGCTATTCATGATAGTAGCCAAGGCAGCCATCAATTACATAATAATCATGATTAAGAGTTAGTAGTTAAATGAATAATTAGTAATTAAGAACAATTTTTATGGCTATTCTCTTGTATACTTGTAAATAACCAGGAATTCGTTTGTTGTTAATTGAGTGGCCTTGGTAATTACTAAAGAAAACTAATTGAATTTTCAGATATTTTCATTATCCGACTGACAAACAAGTATTTAACCTCTAGACCTGTGCTGAGAGCACAGGACAGATCTCTTAAATTTCCACTTAAAACAAGTCTTTTGTAATAAACTCGACGACAGATAAGAAATTTTTAATTCCATTTATAACTAAAAATAACATAAATTAGGATTACCAAGCTATATTTATACATTTATTTATACTAGGCAAAAAAGTTAGCAAATCCACTAATTAATCCATATATTTTTTTTAAAAATCAATAATAAAGCCTTGGTTATTCACTAGAAAAACCTGGTTTTAAAGAGAGAAAAAAACAGTAAAAACACTGAAAACCTGTAAATTTCTAATGAATTGAATTGAAGTCAAAAACTCATCGTTTAATACATTAAAACAATTTTATTATTCTTTTTCTCCAAAAACGGAATTAAAATAAAGAGAATTTCATTATATTTTCTGGTGATTTGGTTCACTATATTCAACAGATAATAGGAGTTGAGTCAGTTTTTTAGGGCACAGATCTCTCCTGAGCTCTTCTCTTCTAAAAATATGTTTTAATAAATAATTATTATATTCATATTTATAGCGATATTTATCTATTGGTTTAAGAGATTGTTTCAGATAATAAAGAAAATTTCAATTAAAATATTAGTCTATCAATTAAAACCATAACACTATTTATTAAATTTAAGATTCATTGAATGGCCAGGAGGCCAGTCCGCAGGTGTGCGGCCCCTATAAGGATCTAAGGGTTAGGGCAATCAATAATATTTTTCTTGTATTGTATTTGGAATTAATCCACAATTTATGAGTGTTGGGTAAAATTGGGACAAATTTCTGTTTAATTGTCAAAGAATTTGTCGGATAAATTGCTTAAGAAAATTAAGTAAGGCAAAAAAAATCTTGCTTGATTATTAGTGGAATTTTTGTTGGTAGAAAGGTTTTTTTTCCTTGTTAATCTTATTTTTTTTTCTTCTCGCCTGAAGATACCCTTTTAAACTAATCTAGATGATCGCATTTGATACCTTGGCCATCACCCAATATTTGTTAATTAGTAAACTAATTGTGAACTTTTCATACTTAAAGTGTTCTCTCGTTTAAAATTGAGAAATATTTCGGTGAAATAATTAGATTTCTTGCGATAAACTTAATTCAGACAAAAATCTCATGAATTTTCTCAGATTTGCTGATAATTTGTGGACTTTTTTAAGTAAAATATAAATTAACTAATATTTCATATTTTTAGTCATTTTTAGGGAAAAAAATAATAAATGATATCCTTTTTAGGGATAATTTCCGGAGAAATAAATAAAAATAAAATTTTCAAAACTGATGGACAAAATGTTGAGACAAAATTCATAACCGATTTAACCATTTTTGGATAATCATTAAGAATAAGAGCAGAGGGAGAGGGAAAGGGAGAGGCAAAGGGACAGCTCCGGAATGTCATGAATTATTACTTATTACATATTATCATCAAAAGTGTTTTGAAATAAAGGAAAGCCATTTAAAAAATAGAGACAACTCTAGATCTGTCACTTTTAATGATAGTAAGCAAAGTAAATCAAAATACGGTCAAACCCTTGTTATGGAGTATTCATTTTAGAGTTGATTTTATAATTATTTTGTTTTTGTTTTAAAATTAATGAGGTTTTGCTGTAAAACATTCCTTAAGAAATGGATTTATTTTAAGTAAAAGAGAGAGAGACTGAACTACCCGTCGACTATTCGGCTCCTCATTTGAGAGACAACTCCTGTTTTATCTCAAGAGTAAAGACAAAGTTTAGGCTAAAATAAATTTCGTATCGATTTTTTATGGTATTTCTTCGCGTCAATTGGATTACATTAAAGCCAGTGAATAACCATTTATTCATTCCGATAACGAGCATATCATCAGATGAGGTGTCCCTCTGAACACACGTCAGAATTAAATGATGTTTTATATAACATTTAAATTGCATTCAATTACTTTATATATCGTTTTGTTTATAGTTTTAGATATTAAGGGTATATAACAATCTTTATCTCACGAAATACACAATTATTTAATACATTTATTGTATAAAAACTCTTTGAAAGAACAGAACCACAAAAATTATGGCATAGTTTTCAAGTGTTGTGATTGACCTGAAAAAAGTTTAAACAAATTACTTGAAAAAAGTGCTTTAATGCCATAGAATTAAAGAATGGATTAGTGAAGAGAGGGAGAGAGAGAGGGAGAGAGAGAGAGAGAGAGAGAGAGAGAGAGAGAGAGAGAGAGAGAGAGATTCAGTTCACTTAAATTATAATTTGGGGGAAAAACCAAAAGCAAATCATATATTAAATGAAAGTTCAAAGAAAAGCTTTTAAACGATTGCAGAGAGAAATGAATCGAAAAATATTAATAATTAAAATAAAAGTTAAAACAAATTGAAATAATTATCTGAATAGAAGGAGTGGGAAGAAAATTGTAAAGGGTGATTTTAAATGAGGATAAATATACTAAGCAAATGAGGGGAAACAATGGGTTTATTACGGATATTCCCATTTATTCACTCATTAGAGAAATCTTTTGTCAAAAATTATTTGATTTTTATTCAAAAGACAATTAAGACTTAAATTAAGATAAAACTCCTTTTAAAGGTTAGAACAAAAGAACAAACAATTGGTTTATCTTTTTTTATATAAAAACTATCATAAAATCAAATTCAAGAGTAAATTGATTTTTAAAAAATAAAACAAAAGACTATTTTTTATAATAGAATTATATTAAAGAAATGTTGTCAGCACAGGCTATAAAGGACAGGCATGAAATAATTGGCTAATTTTATGGATGGGCTGATAGAAAGGCTTATATTTAATAGAAACCATTGAATTTGATTAAAAATTTTGAATTAAATTTCAAGAAAATAATAATAAAAATTCACAGCAGTTGTTAAGATTGTAATCTTGGTAATCCTTTGAATTTTGGAAAGAGTTGTGAAATAACATTAATTTTATTCATTTCACCTTAAATTTTGATTAATTTTGATAAATAACTCATCGAAATTCAAAAGAAAAACAAAGAAAATAATATAAAAACAAAAAAATATATTTATTTTCATAAAACTATAGTTAAAGTAAACCAAAGAAAAAGAATTATTGAATAAAACAAAAAGTTTTTTCATATATTGAAAACTCTTTCACTAAATCAATGACTGGTCCTTAGAATACATTTGTCTGACAGAATATATAACCACTGAATGATAGGCCAGATATCGGGACCTGTCATATGAAAGCCCACGCATTTGGATCTGTTAGCCTATTGAAGGATAGGTCTGTTTTATATTTCCTCAAAATCTGTTTTTCAAACTTTTAATATTAAACAGAAAACTCTCAAACAATAAAAAGATGAATACATTTGGGCCTCAATTTTCGTTTGAAATATTCATTAATTCATATCAAAATAAAAAAGATCTCTCTCTCTCTCTCTCTCTCTCTCTCTCTCTCTCTCTCTCTCTCTCTCTCTCTCTCTCTCTCCAAAATTGGGTTCACTTTTCAACTTATCAAGAATTTATACATTCAATCATTGGGTTATGGGATTGGGATCTCTCACATGACGTCTAATATTAGATTCGGTTATTTTATGGAAAATATTATTAAAATTCTAACTTTTATTCTTATTTATAGCAAAACATAAATATATAAATATTGTGTTTAAAAGTTTTTTTTTTATGATTATAGAGAGAAAAGACTATAAATTGTATTATAATTTATTAATTTAGCAAAATTTTTACTTGCTAATATTTTGGATATAATATTTTAAAATACAATAAATAAATAGAATTTAGAATAGAATATATTTACAAAGACTTTTAGTATCCTTTCACCTAAATCACCTAGTTTCTTTTCATGTCAAAATTGAGGTACTCATCATTTTATCGTTTAATTTATGGCAATTATTCCAATTATCTGCAAATCATTTGATGTCCTCTTTATTATTGCGGAGGTTTTGTTGCATTTCTATTATTTTTTTTTGTGTTGAGTCTAGCATTTAATGGATAACCCTTAGGGTCACCACATATTTTAATAATCAATTTAATTCAAAAATCCTTATGACATGATCAAGGTGAATGACTGCCAATTACTTAAACCGATAACTCTTTAAAAATAAATTAAGCATGCTAGATTAAATAAACATTAGTCTGATATGTTATCAGGTTTAAATAAAATTAGCACTAAACAAGTTTAATTTTCAAATGTCAGCACCCTGGTCATATCAGTGGCCTTTGGACTGTCAGACGCCATTCATTTTTGATTAGAAAGCACTCAATCAGTAAAAAACTGATATATCTGTGCATTAATCAGGAATTTCTTCAAAAATGAATTTATTTTACAAAACATTTGAATTTCAATAAAATCTCTTTTCATATGATTTTCAGGTTTTTTTTATATAACATTTCAGACATCGGTTTGGACTCAAAAAAAAAGAGAGATTTCTTTCAAATATTTTTCGGTCAAAAGCATTCATTTTCTCTCCTTTTGATCAAAAGAAGATTAATGTCTAATAAGTGTTGAAATTTTGATTTTTAGAATCGATGCCCAAAACTAGTATTTTCTCTCAAAAAAAGAATTACATAGTTTACCAAAAAAGGGGGTATCAATGGGGGGCCTTAGACTTACCTACAAACAACTATTACTTTTTATATAACAATAAGTAGCACAAGTTCTTTTAAAATGTTTTTTAAATGCAACAGGATAATATTTTAAAGGAATATTAAAGTTTCTAAAGACTTCATTGTATTTTTTTCCCTCCTTTAAGCATGGTAAATTAGAATTCTAAAAGAGTATCATTATTTTTAATAGCTTGGATCATTAGGAAATATTTAATGATAATAAGAAGCTTCTAGCTTGATGACCTTGGACAATCTCTAATTAAGAGTATAAAAAGAAATGGATTTTGAATGAATATAACATTTACCATAACGAGTGTTGCGCTCATTCTGTGCGTAAAATTATATGTTTTTATATGATTTTCAGTTAAAGAAAAAGTAATGATATTTAAAAAGAGTTCAATATTTAAAAAAAATTTAAACAAAAAATGAATTAATAATTATATACATAGACGTGAAATAAAGGAATAATAGGAGAAAGGGTTGTACTTCCGTTCCTAACAGTTGTATTCTTTCGAGGATATATTGTAATAAGTGATAGAGAATGAGTCTTGTTAGTATACGGTCTTGTTAGTTTATTTTCTGGACCAAATTTCTTCATTGGTTCCATGACTTCATTGGTCACTTCAGACAAGGCTTTGTCGCGCGAGAACTTGTTGTGAGTGTAATCTTTGAATATTTCCTTAACTCTTGTATTGAGTGATCTTTAGATCAAACAATAATTGATTACTAAAACATTTTCAAAGGAAATCCTCTCAATTACTTGGAATTGAAAGTATGAGAGGACAGCATAAAAGTACATAAATGTTAAGACCTACTCTTTGAAAGTTGGATAAAATTCTTCAGAAGGTGAGTATGTCTTCAACGGCGGTGGTGGTAGGGGGTACGTTGTCAACAGCATTGGTAGAGATGAGTATGTCGTCACCGGCGGTGTTTGCGGTGAAATATATTTTGTCGACAACGGATACGGTGGAAGTGTTGTAAACTTAGGTAAATTATAAAACGGGAAGAATTGTTGCTCAAATCTGAAGTGATGGTCCCATAGAATATGAAAATCCATTTAATTATTAAAAAAAGGATACCTCTTGTCTTGAGTTGAGGTCAAACAAAAGTTAACCAAAACAACGATAAATAAGAAATAAATTATAGTTTTCATTATATGTCCGTCAAAACGATTGGAATAAAATACTAATGAAAAATGAATTTCGTTTAAATAAAACTCTTCTTTTAATATAAAAATTTGATTCAAAGTTTGGAATTTCTATTAATTGTATTGAGAAGATTAGAAAAAAATGCCCACAAGTGGTTTTAGTGACAGCACTGGTCAACGGTTGGTCACTATAAGTGGTCATCTGATAACTCAGGCGTTGAACTCTTGTTAATCCTTAACAAAGAGAACACCTGTTTATTCAAAAATTGTTAGAAACTTATAGTTAATCCTTTTGTTAAATGCATTGTGTTTTGAATTAACTAATTATGGAAAATTTTTAGCAAGAGCATATTTTAAGTGCGATTACCATAAATGGAAATAT
>JAQIXI010001646.1:0-12803 GCA_034700165.1 Galumnidae sp. Gr-Ori-00277 | reverse complement strand
AATAATGCCTTGTTATATGAGAAATCATCTTTAATTTAAGTAAAATTTCACAATTTGTGACTAGGTTATATTACTTAGAAGAAATTTTTCTAAAAATAAAGTAATAATTTATTTCTTATTAAAACTTATATTGAATTTAATAGTTTCTAAATTATATTTAATAGTTTATTAATATTAATAATTATATTATTATTGAATAAGTTTATTATTATTAACTATAAAATGCAGGGATGGCCAAAGGGGAGTATTCCGGAATACCCCCCTTGGAGAGCAAAATCGATTAAATACCCCCTTTGGAGAAAGAATTGTTAGGCCCCCCCCCCTATCGAAAAGAGGAAAAAATGGAGAAAAAATTGGAGAAATCGGAAAAATTTAGTGAAATATCAGTAAAATATCTTTAAATAATAAGACAAACCAAACAAAACTACAAAAACTGCCTAAAATTTACAGTTTTGGTGCAAATTTTTCGTAAATTCAATTGAAAAAAGTTGTTTATTGTTAATAATTCTAAGTTTTTTGCTTCAAAAGTGATAAAATATGTTAAATATGATTGAATTCTATTTATTTATAAATAAAAACACCTAAAAACCACTTAATATGGGTTTTATAGCCATTTTATTAATTTTTCAAAATACACTACCCTTACACCCCCTTAAGTCGAGATCTTTGGCCATCCCTTATGAAATGTTTATAGACAAGATAAGTTTAATAATTTATAATTTAATTAAATATCAAAAATATTATTTTTATTCATTTAATTATGTTTTAATAAATGGCTTTTTATTAGCTTTTAATTGAATTCTAAAAATAATTAACTAAAAGTTGACTAAAAAATGCATAAAATATTAACTTTTAATTAACTTTTGATATTAAAATGAATAATCGTTAAAATTAAACCATTTTGAAAACATCCTCTTCTTATCCGCCTCTTAACCCTTTATGTCAGATCCTATTATAGCTTTTCTTAATTAAATTATATATTGAAATTTAGACTCTAATCACTAAAACTCTATATATTAATGATTTATTGTAATTATTATCGAAGAAAAGTTTGGTTTCTTTTTCACATTTAGTGGTATTTTGGTTGAGACTAAACTTAATTACTTCACCAAAACTTTATGTTCTTATTATGAGATGATTAAGAAAAGAGTTATCTCTTAAGAGTATCGTTGAATTCAATACTATTCTTAACTGAATCTCATATTCCTTTAACTAATATTTTATTTATTCCTGAATTCAAAACTCAATCTTCAAATAATAGGCAAAAAAAGATTAGAAATAAAAGAACTTTATTTCGAAATACATTTTATACCTCAATTCAAATTAAACAATAGATTTGAGCAAGCTGTTTCTAAATACAGTTTGGACTCGTTTTAGCTCAACAGTGTTGAGTCAACACTTATTAATTTAAACCCCAATTTTGGTCAATGGTTTTAACAGACAGGTCAAAATATCTCGATTTCCAGGGGGGCAAAATACCCCACCCTGGAGGCAAAAAATCTCAACAGACTAGTGCCTATCCATAAGCGCAATGTTAAGTTTTCAAAATCCCAGGGGGTATTTTGAAATACCACCTATTCCATGTTTGCCATGTCTGGTTTTAAATGACCAAAACCTCTGATAAAATATTATGTTTTACTCTATTTAAACACGATTTTGGTCACCAATTCCTTAATATCAATGAATTGCTCTGAATCCGGGTCTGACTGTATTAAAAAATAGTTTCTAATTGATAAAATAGCAATGTTGACAAGATCAATTATATAATTAATACTATAAATCACTTTTGGTTACATTCTTATGACAAATGAGTTTTGATTAGATGTGAATCTAATGTTTTGCACTAATTTTATCGAATAAATGACTATTTCAGAGCTCTAAGTATTAATTGATTTATGAATTTAAGTAAAGACATACCTATATCTGAGAGGCTCTACTATTCCCTTGTAGTGAACCAAAGCTAAAGAGAGTAAATGCATCGCCGATGCTATTAGTGATGAGATCCGAAAGATTTCCAGAATTAATAGATTGCATTGTGTCGAACCCATGTCCACTTCCAACACAACCGGAATATATGAGTTGACTAACAAACCAACCGCTATGAAAATGGAGGCCAAACAGTCAGTTGTGGCCAAATTCAGTGATAATACAAGAATTGGTGACTTATTCACAGTTTTCTTGTGTCCGATTATAACCAAAAGAGTATTGAGAACAACACTTATAACACAACCGACTAATAAAATCGGTATAAAATGTTTATATAATGACTTTTGCATTAACTTCTCTTCACTCTTCATGTCTTCTGAGTCCTCTATTGTCACATTCGTTGTCTTTGGAAAGTATCTGTCAATTGTGTTGTTATCACAAAAATCCATAGTTTCGGTCAGATTTTTCGTTATTTTTTAGTTATTTTTTATGAAATATTGGTTTAGAACTCAATATTTGTGATAATCGCTGACCAATACTTTAAGTGTTGAAATGCTGTCAAATGTAATCGTATTGAATGACTGATATATAAATGAAAACTTAGTGTTTGTATGGCTTAAGGTTTGTTTAAATAGAGTTTAGATTCAAATAAAGCATTGCTTCGACGCAAAGAATATCTCAGTTTTAGTAAAACTAAAGCAACGAATAACTCAAAT
Organism: Galumnidae sp. Gr-Ori-00277; assembly: GCA_034700165.1. Taxonomy (NCBI): domain Eukaryota; kingdom Metazoa; phylum Arthropoda; class Arachnida; order Sarcoptiformes; family Galumnidae; species Galumnidae sp. Gr-Ori-00277. Next base: position 10,161 of record JAQIXI010001646.1, on the reverse strand, counting down.
GATGTCGAAAAACAATAAAAACAATTTAATAGAATTAATAGAAACGGTTTTCCAATTTATGTTTACGACGAAAGGGACCAATTCATTGGTTTCGGTGGTCTTTCGCCAAACTGTCTCCTCTCAAACTTCAATCAAAATGAAGTAGTGCTGAGTTTGTGCATTGATTGCCAATTGATTCACTTATTGAGATCATTGACTTAATTGTGCGAACTGTAGACCTGGGAATAGGCCAGTGGTATCGCAAATTCACATAAAGTATCAAGGGCTTTTTAATCAAGGGCTTTATATACAAGCAATCAATATATATGAGACGATCAACGTCTGAAAAGTTTAGTTATTTAGTTGTTTACATTATCTGTTAGCTATCTTGGTCATATCAAATTAGTTAAGACAACACATAAATTATATTATTTTAAATATATATTAAATTATAGAAAATTATTTTAAATTAAATTAAATTATTATAAATTATATTTCACTGAAAAAAAATTCTAATCAATTGATTATAATTTTTAATCAAATAAATCAAATAAATTATAGTTTTCCTTCTCTTAGATATGATAGAATGTTCACTACTATTAAAGATTTGTTCAATAATAATGATCATGCTCATTTATAAAAACATTTTACATGGTATTATTTCACAAATATTACATTCTTTAACCGATAGCTTTAGTAAGAAATTCTGAACCGACGATAAAATGTAGAATAAATATGTTTGCAATAACTTTACAAAACACTATAGACTTTTATATAAAAAGTTTAAACTTTAAACTATTTTTCCTTATATTTAATAAATAAATAGAAGTCAATCACTAATTAGTAAAACAAAACTAAAAAAAATTCATTCTCTGAGACTTCTATTCAGTCATTATTACTCTGAGATATGAGTCTTTAAGGCCTAAACTCATCGTATATTTTGTTTAAGAAATTTATAATTTATTAGATTTTTTTAATTATCTTTTATTAATAAACGGACGCAACTCTTTTCAATTGAAATTTAGAGAAGAATTTTTAATTATAGTGAATATCTCTGAAAAATTTATTAACAATTTTCGAGTAAATCTTTGAAAATCTGTTTTGTGTCAAAAGTCTGTTAAAAGTCTATAAAAAATTCTAAAATAAAATAAAGTATAAAATTAACGTCGAATTAGAATTTACTTATAATAATAAACCATTTATTACTAAATACACTAATTAGGGGTCAATTATATACAACCCTTTGCTTAATGAATATGAACATGATAATTCGATTTTATAAGTAATACCTCAGAATCTGAAGTTCAGATAATAAAAACGATATGTTTTCAACCACAGATTTAGTGTACCAAGATTAATTTTACTCATTTCATTGATTTCATTGTTCTTTTCATAAATAAATGAAATTATATTCACTTTATTTTAAGAATATTTTAATAATCAATAATTAAAATAAAATTATAACCAAATGTAGCAAGGGAAATTGTTCTAAATCAAGAAAAAATTCTCAATAGAAAAAACTCTACAATAGTTCAAAGAGTGGACTATTGAAACTGAGTGACGTAGGGATGGGTCTAATAGATAAGATTTTTTAATTTTTCGTCTCTAATATAACTTATAGTATCCCTATATTTTGTCACCTTGTTAAAATCACACTTAATATCTGCTGAACGATTATATCATACTTAACATCTCTGGTGAGTACTGTATATTGAAAGTCGCAAACTCTGCATAATATGTAAAATCGATATTAATATTTATATTAAAAATTATAATTATATTAGAAATTGTGTCGAATGTCAGCAAAAGTGTAACAGATTTGTCACAAGTTTTCACAAATAAACACTCGTTTTTATAATAATGTTTAGTGTTAATGTGTGAGGTCATTATGAGTAAAATAAGCATTCAACATTTCAAAATAAATTTATTAACTTAAAGATAAGTCATTTTTCTATTAGATTTTATAAAATAATTCTTGAGATTAACGTAATTTTATGAAATTATTAATAATTATTACAAACTATTAGTGATATATTTATACTTTAATTGTCTTCAAATTTAGTAAATTATAATTTTCTTTCATTTTTATGAAATATTTTTTTAATTAAAAGTATTTCTACTAAAATCATATAAAATGTTTGTCAAATAAGAATAATTTATTGTATTTATTGGACCTTGATATGTATGTAACAAGATTATTCAATCCTTACTAAATAAGAACATTTAGTCACTCTATTTATGTCATTAGTTTTAAGACTTATGTCAAACTCTCGTTTGGATTAAACTTACATTTAATTGAAATTCACTTTAAAAGGTTTGAACACTTCATCACATGTTTTAGAATTAATAGATTCGATGGAAATGTTTTGAGAATATCTTTTTAAGTAAAAAAAGGTCAAAAAAATTAAATAAATATAATTGCAAGGTTATATTTACTGATTAATAATTTTAAATAATGTTGATTAAAATGAAATACGTATTAGTTTTAGCCGAAAATATTTTATTTCCTCAAATAAACTAAATATAGATTCTTAACCTTTATATTAGTAATGACCATGCTCAAATTAATGCCAAATCAATGTAGATCTATATATTGTTGATTTATTTCAATTTTTTTCGACTTTCATCCCTTTATATGACTTTGTTATTAGATTTATCTTAGATTTATTTTATTATTATAAGATTTATCAGAAAGTGTCTAGCAACAAAGTTGATCCTTATTATTGTTTCTATACTTATATATTGTATAATTCAATATACAAAAGTGATGCTCATATATATTATACCTTTGTTTTTAGGCATCAAAAAAAACTACAGAAAGCTTTATAAGTCCTTGATTAATATCACCAAGCATCAATGAAGATTTCCTCAAATCAAGGAAAATCCTTGGTAAATCAATTAGATTTGGTACTAATAAGAGGTGAGTTTACGATATAACAATGAAAGTTAGATAGTTTATGATTCATTGCAAGTTTTCTTAAAACATTTTAATTTTGTTAACAAATTAGAGATTAAATTATATGAAAATCTATTTATGAAACAAAAAAAACAATTTTATAATTAAATAATTTTTCAATTTTGAACTTTTGATATAATGAGACAATTTTTTAGAGCACTGAAAATCTGGTTATATCGGAAGTAAACAGTAGTCATAATTTAGTGGTAAAGTGATAAATACATGGTTTCTAAAATGTGCTAGTGCTTTTAGTAAGTGATATAGATCAATTAAACTAGCAACTAAACTAGTCATGGGTTAGAGCTAAGGAAAGGTGTTAATTTTTTATAATACAACAATATTATGGCTGATAAGGGGGTAAAAATGGGGCAAAAGTTTGTTTATAAGCTTTTCTAATCACAAGTAAAATATGTAACAATACTCTTAGTCATTTCAAAATGAATTTTTAATTCAATTTAAAACAATTTTTATTTATTCATACATTTTATAACTAAAATATGAAAAGTGATCCCAGATTTGAGTTCTGCAAAATAAAGTACACGATCTTTGATTTTGTGAGGGGTCACCAGCCATCGGACCCCCTTTATGGGATTACCTTTTTGAAATTGAGAACAAATATGCAAATATTTAAATATTCCAAGAACAAAATAAAATTTTATTTTTGTAGGAATACATATTTGCTATAAGTGGTGACCACAACCAACTCATCACTGCTCGCAATCTTCAGATATTTTAATTTGAGAACAGTTTTCGAATATTAGGAACGGTTTCATTGATATATACGTATATATAAGTATAGAATTTTAATTAAAAATTTTAATTTTTTCCATTTTATAAACTTAAAGCATTAGATCATTAAGTTTTTCACTGTAATTGTCTGAAAACATATTTATAAAATAAATTTGAAAACTCACTTATTTTCAAAAAACTGACAATTATCTTGTCAACAATCTTGTTGAAGATGTGCTGAGGCTTTCGACAACCATCTGATGATGACAACTAGATAGTTGTCGAAATTCTCAGCACATCTTCAACAAGATTGTTGACAAGATAATTGTCAAAGTTTCTTGAAAATAAGTGAGTTTTCAAATTTATTCCATAGCATTTCTTTGGTGACATAATTTGTTTATTAAAAAATAGATATTTAAACCATTTTTCAGTAATTATTAATTATACCAGAGATGGCAAAAGACCTCGATCTCCAGGGGGTATTTGGTAAAATACCCCACTCTAGAAGCTAAAAACCTCGACAGACCTAGCGCTTGTCCATAGACGTAATGTTAAGGTTTTCAAAATCCCAATGGGGAATGTTTTGATGATTTTTCGCTCTAGGAGAGTAAACGAGTAACACCTCCCCTATTTGCAATCTCTAATTATACTCATTATATACAAGTTTTTAATTCATTTTAAAATTAATCAAAAATATGTAACAGAATATTCAAGTTCCATTAATTTTGAGTTGGTCACCCTAACTCTTGATAAAGGAAATGATGTAATTCTACCTTGTCAATAATCTTGTTGCTAACTTAAATAAGTAAAAGAAATGAAAACAAACCTATTATTAAGTTTGTGATAAAGTGCCGGTCAGTCATAAATCTTCGCCATAAGAAAAGTGAGAGAATCGACGGCTTTTATTAAATGATAGTCACTATTGAACTGATGTTAAAATGAATACTAAAATCTAAACACATTCTTCTCATCATTGGTTGACATCATATAAACGTTTTGCCGTTTTTGTCAAAATAAATAAATTGTGTTTAAACACAAACGACTCGTAAAACAAATTAATTGAATTTAATTACTGTTTTAGTTTTGTTTGACTTCAGTGCCATTTGAACTCTATCTACAGTTTAGAGTAGGGATGGCCAAAGAAACCGGCTCTAAGGGATGCTAAGCTATTTTGGGTAAACCTTGACAGACCTAGACAGATCTAGTAAGTACTTGTCCATAGATCTAATGATAATTCTAAGGTAGGTTTTTCTCCAAGTGGTATTTCGGGTACATGAATCCCCCCTTTCGCCATCCCTGGTTTAGAGTAATCTTTTTCATTACGTAATTCAGTCACACCTTTATAATTGAACGCTTAATAACTGTTAAATTATACAATTATCTAAACTAATGTCAAATTGTAAAAAACCCTTTTTATTTATCCTTGCTCATTAAACTCATCAATCAAATGAATAAGTTTCTTTTTAAATAATCAATGAATTTAAAAACACATTATATTCTGGTAATTTTTATTGAAATATTAGCAAGATTTATATTTCTAACCTTAATAATAACAACAATTATTAACAATTTTAATAATTGTACATGATCAATTGCAATGGTTGTGGCACAAACTCAACTAAAAGTTTTGTTTTCATGAATTATTTAAAAACTTCCCTGTACATTACCATGTATTGAGTTTAAATGAATGATTAGTTATTTTCAACAGTTAAAATGACCAAGGACTTATTTTTAAGGCATTACATTTGAAAGTCAATTGTATTAATGGATTGTTTACTATATTATAATTATATTAAAATTTAATTTAGGAATCGTTGAAAAGTACCCATTTTTGTAACCTTTGAATTTTCATTCTCAAATACCATTTCTACCAAGTTCATTTAAAAATTATATCTTTTAATGAATTTTAGTATTAAATATTCACCCTATCTTATACGTTGTATCATGGACCATGATTCATGGTCAATTATAAAAAGTACTAATCAATGGATATCATTAATATCTTTGAAGTGTAAACAATTTTCATTAAATTCTAATTATAATTTTCAACATTATTTCTGGGTGTACTTTTTACTTGCTCATATTTTCAAGCGCATATGTTAAAAAGTTCTAGCTTAAATCAAAACAATTTCTAATTTTCAACATTATTTTTGTTTATATATGAGTGAGAATGAGGAGAAGGTCACGTGATTTTCATATTTCATATTTAATTTTTACATGCTCAAGTGTCCAAGTTCCAAAATAACTATCCGAATTTATAACCTCAACTCAATGTAAAAATTATATGAAATCATTTTCTGGAATAAATGATTAAAAACGAAATATTTGTTTGTATTTAAATAAACCATTGATTCGACTCAAAGAATATCTGTTTTTGTAAACTATAGCAACCAATGACTCAATTGATAAAAGTTTGACAATTGTTCATTTAATTTACCTAGATCAATAGAATATGGTGAAAATTATGAACATTGTTTCAAAACTTGAATGTGGGTAATACCAGATTTAATCTAGTATATTGTTTTATTTGAATAGTGATTAAAACAAATTGTTTGATTATCATACTTTTGGTTACCTTAGTTTTAAATCGATGATAGACTGTATTACACCTGAAGTGAAATATTGTGAAAAACCAAAAGTTTTGTAAACGAAATGCAAACGAATTATTTGTTTGAATAGACTTTATATTCAAATAAAGCTGTGAATTGACGTTAAGAATACTTTAGTTTTAGTAAACCTAAACTTAAGCCACGAATAACTCAATTCTTGTTTGAATTGTTGTCTCAAATAATATCAATAAAACGGAATAAATGACGAAAATTAAGAGAAAAGGTTCAGAAGTTTATGTTTACGATGATAGCGACCAACTGATTGGTTTCGGTGGTGTCACAAAAGACTGTCCCCTCTCAAACTTCTATAAAAGTGAGTTCACTTATTGTGACCATCGCTTCCAATGCGCAGAAGTGGCCATAATGTGGACCAAAGCCATGACTTTTGGAGATAAGACAACAGCTGAACAGTTGTTGAAGACGAGTGCACCCCATTTGGCCAAAAGGTTGGGCAGATCTGTGAAACCTTTCAAACCGGATGAATGGGTGACCGCTAGGAATGAAAAAGTGCCCAAAATTTTGTACGAAAAGTTTACACAAAACGAAAAATTGAAGGAATGGTTACTATCGACAGGAAATGCAGTTTTGGCCGAAATCGGTATCGAAAATGAGACGAAAAAACTCAGATATAAGGACCCCATTTGGGGAATAGCTATCGGACCCTCACATAAGGACATTGAAAAGCCTGAAAATTGGCATAAATACGGACAGAATTTTCTGGGAAAAACTCTTATGGATGTCCGACAGACTATTGTTAATGAAATTACGAGTTAATACTTTGTACTGCGAACAAAGTCAACTGACCAAGGTCGTCCACTTTGACGTCATATAATCGAAAAAGGCTTACATTTTATGATTAAAAGCTATTAATTAATATCTAAAATATTTAAGCAAATAATTGAACTGATTTTCAAACTTTTATTTATTCAAAAATAAAATAATTGCATATATTTTATGCCCGAAATTAAAATATAATTAAAATACTAAACATATCTCCGAAAGTAATTACAAATTAAAGGGAAAAAAATCATAGATTTCTTGTTTATCACCGAATATTATGAAAAAATATTCAACACTTTTTAAGAATAGCAATCATTTCCTTATTAATGACTAGAAGTCCATTAAATCAATGGATAAAACAAACATTCAATGAGTTTATGAATGAAATACTTTATGAGTTAATAATTTTTTTTAGGTTTGGGTTTTGTGTCTAAAAGTATTCACTAATTGAAATGCATTTCATCTAAGGTTTAGTCGATGGCATTGCGATGTGACCCTTAAGATAGATATCGTCGTAGAGATGGCCGTAAAGTTCGTCGTCGACCCGATGTATAGCATTTCTGACGTTACGAATGAACTCTCTTTTAGACATTTTGTTTTTAATGTGAGGACTGGAGAGGTCTACCGACAACATTATCAGTGAAAAGCAGAGCACATAAATCATATCTGCAGTTAAACCCAGATTTGGATTACATTTATAGAAACGATGGGAAAACTTGTCGACCATTAGGTGGAGGTAATGGTCCCGTTTGTTGGGCGCCTGAAGTACTGTAAAGAATCGACGCAACGCTTTCGGGAGGAATTGATTTTCAAAGTTCTGAAGATTTATTAAATGGTCTAAAATTTCTGGCCTTCGGTTCAAATATAAACGCATTTGTCTTTTGTCGAGAGGTTTCGCTTTGTGTAAGAATTTTGCGATTTCTAGGGGTTTGTTATCCAGTAATTGGTGTTTAAAAAAGTATTCCATTCCCTAACAAACAAATCATTTGATTAATAACTGAATTAAAGAATTGTTTGCAAACCATTTGTGAGTCAGCATTGAATGTAACGCTTCCCTCATCTAATTGGAGGTAAAGCTTATGGTAAGAAAAGTTATCGCTCTTCGGCTTCAGATATATTGAGACATAACCCCATTGAGAACAGGACAACGAGTGCCACAACACTTCATCGGTGGCCAATTCATTCCAAACACAAGAGGCCAGACATAAGTCAGTGGCGTTTAAGTTCTTCAGTACTGTTAGACTCAGTTCTGGCGGCCATTCAGACAAATCCGGTAATCCTTCAGAAGAGAAACAAAGATATGAATCAGTTATTGATATTTAATTATAAAAATATCTTTAATTAAAGAAATGAATTTAAAGTTTATTAAAAGACAATTGTGTTACCACTCAAGTGATTGTCCGTTGAATTGATATTATTGTTGTTATTATGACTGAAATTATTAACGATTTGATTGTAATTAATATAATTGTAGTCTAAGTAAACCAATTGGTCGGCCATCAGTTTAAGGATTTGTCCCATTATTTTGTTTTGTTTACTTCGGGCTCTTATTGTCGCTCAGAATGAGAGGAATGCCATCAATTTATTGCACATAATTTAACTAAAATTACATTTAAGTTATAATGAAATCATTTGAAAGAAATGTGAAATCATTTAATCATTTATTTGTTTATATTTATATAAATATCCGATGATTTCAAAGTCAGATAATTTTCGCATTACTTTTAACTAAAAGACGTCAAAAACGTCACAAACAAATGACCCCAAAAGTGAAGGAAAAGCCTTTTTATGGGAAAACAATATTCAAACTAAAAATAAATCCACAAAAAGTTTACGTCATTTTTGAACGAAATATTTTTATTGAACTTATTTTGATTTAAAAGTAAACAAAACCAGAAAAAGTGATGTCTTGTGAGTGGACTAACTCTGAGTCCAGTAGAAGTAAAGCGGCGATCGCTTCCCTCGGGTATATCGTCGACCCATACATTGGTCTCTTATGTCACTCACCTCTTAAGCGAACGCCAGAAATAAATCGCGGATATTATGTGAGAACCGCTTCTGTCGAACATCAGATAAAGTCTTTTTGTCTCAAAGAAGGCGATTCCGCACAGATTGTGAACATCGGCTGCGGATCAGATTCACTCTTTTGGAGACTTAAGAGCGACAAAAGTATACGATTCAGTCGTTTAGTAGATGTCGACAGTTCTCAAGTGATCGCAAATAAAATTCATTCAATTGAAAGGAACGAACGATTGTCTCAATTCCTCGAAGATATTCGCCATCAAAAGGAAGACTGTCTTCACTCCAAAGACTATCATTTAATGAGTTGTGACGCAACAAAAGTCAAACGTATGACAGACTTATTGACGACTCAGTGCGAAATCAATCGCTCGGATCCGATCCTATTTGTCTTTGAGTGTGTATTACTTTACTGGTCATCAGAACAGACCTCAACTCTGATTCATGGCTTAAGTCATATTTTCAAGAGCTGTGCATTTCTGGTCTTTGATTTGGTTAATACTAACGACACATTTGCGCGACTAATGCAAGAATCGCTCAGCGAAAGGGATACTCCACTGTTAGGGGTTTCCTCTTCTATTACTTTAGACGATTGGAAACAAAAGTTTACAACAAATGGATGTCCGAATGCTATCGCGTGGGATATGAATACCGTTTATAATACACTTTTAGCTCCGGATGACATCCATCGCATAGAGAAGATTGAATTTCTCGATGAAACAGAACTATTGACACAACTATTGAGTCACTATTGCTTAGTGTCGGCCTCGAACTACAGTCCTGTCTTCTGGTAATCACTACTAACCGACTAATCGATGCATTAAATTATGTAATTTTATGAAAATTATTTGCTTTGAAAGTCATTTTACTATTTTTTCGGTGCTTTTGATTCACATTTTTTTAATGATTTTCAAATTATTCACTCAATTATTGGTTTCTATAAATAAAGTCAATGAAAAGCGAAACTCTATTTCAAAGGAATTCCTTTACACGAATTGCAAACAAATGTTATAATAATTGCAATAATTATGAAAAAAAGGGGGAATTCTATTAACCATAAAATGTGTACTTAAAAGACTTTTAGGCTCT
>JAQIXI010001645.1:0-12803 GCA_034700165.1 Galumnidae sp. Gr-Ori-00277 | reverse complement strand
AAACGCTGTGATTATATAAGAGAAGAAAAGAGGTCGGGTGTAAAGAAATGGTATACAGACATACAGACATACAGACATACAGACATACAGACAAACACGAGATTTGGCTTTTAATTTATGCATTAAATCGATTATTCAGAAAAAAAAGAGTGAAAACAAATCGTTAAAAAGAATATTACTTTTTGTCTTAAAGAGTGAGATAGAGATCTATTTCTTGGGAAGAGTGAGAGGAGACTTGTTTTCCATTTCTTTATTGAGAGTACGAATACTTTATTCAAATTAGATTTAAATCATGGATTCCCAAAACACACACTTTTTTGTATTTTGAGTGAAGAAGTTTTTATCCGCTTTTCATACAAAATAGAGTAGAGGTTTGTTATTGAAAGGTTAACTGAATTTTGGGTCAGTTATCGTTGTTTGTCATCCCTTGCGCTACAATTTTTGTCAACATTCAACTTATCTGAGCCTTTAAACATTGATATCACAAGAAATGTTCAAATATTGATATTTAATACAAATTGTGTTAACAAACGTGTATTTGACAACAAATACTTTGAAAATACTTTTAAATAAAATCTTTTAACACTTTATCCGAGAATTTTTAACAAATTTTAGTTTAAAGTCCTATAATTTTATCCATTAATAAGGCTTTAATGCAATCTTTTAATAGAATTTTTTAATCTCTTCTAAAGAGTAAAAGAGTTGAGATAAACACCATATTTGTGCCATTTATTACTGTTTCCCTCATTTCGAGATAACTTAAATCGTAAACAATATTATTATTATTATTATTATTATGGAAAATATGGAACAGTTTTGAGAAGAAGAGTCAGAAGAGAGACAACATTTGATCAGTGATTTGTTGTCATTGAATATAAGCATAGATTGAATTTACTTAATATTATTGGAGAACTGCTTTCAAATGTATTACTCTTTGAATTAATGGTTAAAATGTTTTAATGTATTCGCAAACAATTGATTGTCTTTCAATGTTATCGATTGTGTTCTACACTAGTATTGTATTAACACATCATTACGAGCGTTGATAGTATTGACCCAAAGACTGCTTTTTTGAGCGCTGGCCTACAAAAGCCAACTCAGACTTAATGCTTGTGATCGATATGAAACTGGAGAAAAGTCTTGTGCAGCCATTCCTTTATAGTGAGTCTTCATTCCTCTTCGTTCTCTCAATTCTTTCATTTCTGGTTTTCAATTATTGAATGACTTCTTAATACCCGTCAATATATCAGTTATTAGTGGAATGGCTTCCAAAACACCGGCGCAGTTACTGTCAATGGATAGTATGGCTATATTTTCAATATATATTGACATGGATGCAAATCCATGATAGTTGGCAGCGGACAGTCATGTCTTTATAACTAATACTCAATGGATTCGACCACAAACACTACTGTATAATAGTTGTGCACAAAATATAACTTTACTTTACTTCCATCCAATTCTATCCAAAGTCTTTCAAACATTAGATAATGGCTTCTAAAGAGTATTGAATGATGTATTGAATCAAATAGAATATGACTCCGACTCCCGACAAGACAAGAGTTCTTATGTTTTGTTGGCTTTGTTTGGCACCAGCTTTGGTGCACAGCCTTTGGTGCACAGTCTTTGGTGCACAGCCTAAGCTTATTGACCGATATATTGATGTTTACTAAAAGACTTAATAACTTTCATTTCGTCTGTTTTTTGGACATAAGAATCGATGAGAAAAACCTAATCCTATCGATAGATATCTATAAATCTCTTAATGAGTTTCGATTAAGACTTTACTCTTAAAACTTATTTGAATAACTTTTTTCTCTGAAATCAATTCAAATAAAATTATATTTTGAATAATAATTCGATAATCGATTGAATCATTGAATCATTTATGAGAGCCTCGACTCAAAAATAAGAATAAAATCTTAAAGAAACTGAAAAAATCTCTTAAATTATGTATAAAAAGAAAATATATATAAAACTTGAAAAAACTGTTTTACAAAAAACTAAAATATATATAAAGAGATAAATCGTTTAGAAATGGAAGGATTGAAAGAAGAGATAAGAAACTCTTCTGTGAGGAAAAGAGACCAAAAAATAGGAGTTCCTCAAAACGAGTCATAAAAATGTAGAAAATTTCTTCTTTACAACTGATGTTTATATGGAATAAATCGGGTGTTCGGCGTCGGGGCTATTGTATTGGCGCAAGCGTTTTACTGCGAGCCAACAACAGTCACAGCCAGTGCTGATCGGGAGGAAGAGATACAGCACTGAAATACTCTGAAGAGAGATTCGTAAAATTCTTCGCTCCAAACGAGTTCTGAGGAGAGTCTCTGAATAACTCTGTGCGACACAAATGATGTAGTGATAGATCAACGGCACAACCACTTGTACTGTCAGTCCGCGCTCTACCGAATGCTCAACTTTTTTATTCAAACACTAAAAATGTTTATCTTCACTACTTTCGTCAAAAACGTTGCTCTCTCTCTCTCTCTCTCTCTCTCTCTCTCTGCCTCTGCTATATTTGTTCTTTAAGTTTCTTCATTTGTCAACGGATTGACTTCAGTGCCATAAATGTAAAAAAAGAGGTCTCTTTTGCACAAAACAGAAGATCAGATGTGAGAACAGATCTGATGCAAAGACTGGAAGACACAAACTATTTATGATATGATATAACGATGTTCTTTAAGTCTCGACGGCATCGTTATGTGGTTTCTCTAAATTCATATCCGAATAAAAAATAGTTTTTTATTCATAAGTCATACAAATATAAGTAAAAAAGTAAAAGAAATGGGAATCAAAAGACAGTAGAATCGGTCATTCACTCCATTCACACCATCACTACATCCATAGATTACAAACGAAAAGTAAAGCTTTGTTTGTGGGGTTTGAGTCAATGCCAGTGCTAATGATTATTGCCTTTGGTTTGGGAAATGGTTGTAATGTTCTTATATCACATTCCAATTGTATATTCAGTTCTAGCGATGGCCGAAGCGATACATCTCTTTATTTAATCAATTGTTGGTCTCATTCGCACACAAATTGTCTGCATTTTTGTAATATTCTTATAGAATATATTCTTCTCATTACAATCCAAACACAGAATATTTTGTTTTTCTTTTATTTGTATCCAAACGAACGTATTATAAGAGAAAACGAATTGAAAATATAATTCAGACGAGAAGTTGAGGGTTCGTAACAACAGAGCTCTCCTTCTTTTCTTATGGCATCTCTTCTGACAATTGGTTTCGTTCATAACTTCTACCGTTTGATTCTGTAATTTGCAGAACACAGTACTCTCTGAGGAGAAACTGGTGTTTCAGTTGTGGTGTTCTAATGCTATCAGAGCCAGAATAGTGAGTCTCTGCTGAAGCAGTAAAAGAGCAGCAGATGTGAGAATGTATTTACAGTACAACTCTATCTTAACGAACAGTGAAAGACAATGAGGTTTAGATTGTAATATGAATATTAGTTCAGCAAAAAATGTCTTATATTTTGAGTAATTGAATAAATGACCGGATTTTGCCTTCATTTCAATCGATTTTATTTATACCGAAATAAAAGTCGTTTAGTTTGAGAGTCGATAAGAATTTTAAATTAGACTTTTCTTCTTATATTGAAGTTTTGAATTTACATATCAATGATAGTCTAAAGTAGTAGTGAAGGCACAGCCATCAGTATGAAGGCTTTGCACTGTATTTCTCAAGACAGCATAAAAGTGAAAATGACTTCGAGCACAGCCAGAAAAGGCTAACTTTCCTCTCAATAAATTCACTTAACGAAAATCAATAGTGAAGTGAATATAAGTCGTGAGCGGCCGCCAACACAACAGAGTAGAGAACAGTAGAGAAACACAATTGGCTCACAAACTCATACGTGCGATAAGTTTTTGCTTTTCCACTAAAACTCTATGAGTTGTGACTTTGAGTGAAGAAAACGCAGAGAAAAAAATATCGACTCAACCAAAACAAAGACAACAACCGAACACTTCATTCCCTTATAATGTTATATATGTTTGGCGTTTGGACTCAAGAAATAAAGTGCGACTCAACTCAACTCAATTACAATCTCTTTTGTCTTCTCTAACCAATGATTTGCCTTTTTGTCGCTCAAAAACAATATTGTCATTACATTGGATCCAAACTCTTTACCAATAAGTTATTGGCAATAAGACAACACTACAAATGGGTTAAGGCTTTCCTCAAAGTCATAATTCACTCTCCAAGTGATGCTTTCCTTCATTTTTCACGGCTTTCTTGAAAAATGTATTCTTTTAAAGAAATAAATCCTTTTCTAAGAGTAAAGACATATGAATATATAACTGGGAGTAAATTGAGTGCAATGTCCTGTCTCATAGTGTCATAGTCATAGTCTCACTGTCACACTGTTTCACATATAAATTTGATTTGAAAGACAAGTGCACACAACTCACGTCTTTTCATATGTTGTCATCGATTGTCGACTTCATTCCGTGTGGGCTAAAGGTTTTCATATGTAAGACATTTCGTGTAGACTTCTTTCAAGTTGAAGAGCCATCACGAAAGACGAACATCATATCACTCAGCCATAGCTCAGGCATAACTCAGGCTATAATACTATTCGGGTCATACGTTAATGTTTGTTAAGAACAAATACTTTTCGGGAAAGGACTGTCAGAAAATGCTGTCATACTTTAATGACGACCAAAAATACATTAATTTATATCATCTGATATCTGAGTCATAAGAATAGTTATATAAGAATATTAACTAAATATTGTCAACTGTTTTGATCCGATGATTGCAATTGTCTTCTTTTTAATACTCTTTAGAGATTTAGAGGTAAAACTTTAAACAGAAATAGATTTCGTTCTAAAGTCTTAAAACAATATATATTTGAGTCAAGTTTTCAACAGAACTGATCCAATCATTAGGTATTAACGTTAAAAACTCATAATACAAGTGATCGTTAGAGACCACCCATACATAGATTTTCATTGATATTCTCAGCATGAATTCCGTAGGATTCTGAGGGCACAGCACAGAATATGAACAGAATATATCTATGATTTTGATTTTCTATATTCAAAATAAGGATTTTAAAAATAGTCGTAAAAATAGATAAAATGAGAGAATAGTATTTGTATTCATATAAAAGACAATAAAATTCAAAAATATTTTCTTTTGAAAATAATATTTCATTTATTGCAAAACTGGCGACAACTGAAAGCCAGGCCTCAAATCCAGTTCAGACTGAAATGAAAAATAACGGAAAAACTCGTGAAAGTAAATCAAAAAATCGTGTTTAACAGAGAAACCAAAGAAATAAAAATGAAGTCATTTCTTGAATACAAACTAAACAAACAGTTGTAGAGTTGAGGCAAATCACAAGAAATTCTAACATTTTTCACAATTTTAAACCGGAAATGAATTCATCAAAAAATGGGATCAAAATTCTCAATGAATTTAATTCAAAGAATAATATGAAAGACAATGAAAATATGGTCAGAGTATGTGTGTGTGTGTGTGAGCCCACAGATCTCTATTTAATGCCTGTTATTATTCATTCAAACGAATGATATGTTTGACACTTGGATTTATCTAAATGTAAATATGAAAATAAAACTGAAATCTCTTTTCATAACTTATATACTAAAACACAATTCAATTGAGAATAAGTGAAAGAAGAGATTTATTATAAGAGTTATAGATTTTATTTATTTTTATTTATTATATTTATGTCGACTTCTTTTAATAAAACCGGAATAAAATAGCGATAGATGTGATCCAAACGAGTCATTCACTCAGAATAATGACTTCATATATTGAATTATAAAATGAATGATAAAAACTGAATAAAAAATTTTCAAATGTGAAAATGCATTCAATTAAAGATTTTATGGCAAACAATATATGAATAGAATCTAATCCCTAATCAAATAAATAAAAAGTTTTACTCTTCGGAAGACATTAACGACGAGAGATATAATGCATAATAGGTTTGAATATAATATGAATTATTGTATTTTTCATTAAACTTATCGCTAAATATATCGTTAAAATACAAATGCATTGAATTTCAATGTAATCGCAAAACGACTTCTAATCAGATGAGAGAAGTGTCGCTAAAAATTGAGTTAAAGTCTATGAACGCATCATTTCATACATAATCGTCACCTAAAACTCATGTCCCGCACAACACTTCATTTAGATAAGGACTGAGCCGTGTGTTCATTCATCTGCCGGCTTCGGGAGAGTCATGTCTGACGCCCGCAATCCCAGTCCTCTCTATTCAAACGATTCAGTTATGCATATATTGTAGACAACGGATAGGACGGAAGGAAACGACAGGAGCTACGGATCTCAACACTGAACTGATAGCTGAATGTATCGGACATTAGTTACGGCTTTACGCTATGTCTCCAAATAGCTATTATACGTCCCGTCGATGGAAATTATTCAACAGAAAAATCAAAACAGAAGACAAATATTCAGAATAAATGATTCTTCAGCTCCAGAGACAACAGATCCAGACTTTCAGAGCAAACAATGCATA
This sequence comes from Galumnidae sp. Gr-Ori-00277, assembly GCA_034700165.1. Lineage (NCBI taxonomy): Eukaryota > Metazoa > Arthropoda > Arachnida > Sarcoptiformes > Galumnidae > Galumnidae sp. Gr-Ori-00277. Next base: position 6,272 of record JAQIXI010001645.1, on the reverse strand, counting down.
AATAGCTGACTCATAATATTTTTACCACTGAATATATCTGATTGTTTCGCAGATATTTTTTAGTCATATGTTTGACCAAACATTCTCTCTCTCTCTCTCTCTCTCTCTCTCTCTCTCTCTCTCTCTCTCTCTCTCCTCCCTATCCCTCTCCCACTCATTCTCTCAATATTTTATGCTTCCATTTCGTAGATATAATTGATTTAATACAGAAGTCTTTTTAGGCTCAGAAAGTTGTGCACCAAATGGCATAAAGAAAACAATGGGTGCCCTCACACTATGACTGACGCTCTGACAGACTGTTACGGCTTTGTTTGAAAGGCTGGCCATTAATGAACTGCATGGCAACAGAACGCAGAGGCGAGTATTAGACACAAGAGAAGCAACAAAAAAAGGGCAAATAGACTGCCATTAATCATAAGCACAATGTCATAGACTCTATGAAATTGTGATGAAGTCTCAGGTGTATAGATATTTAATGGCAAATAATGGAACAACAATTATAGTACTAATGTTTCCATTCAATAATCTATTAATAATACTATTGGCTAAACAATGAGTTCACCTTTTTTTGAATATTAGCCACAATATTATACTCTTTTTTCTATGACTTTGACTTTAGTGTTATAACTCTCCTTTTATTCTATCAATTATTTAAATTTAGACAATTTTATTGAAGTATGTGTCCAATAGAGGCAAATATACTTTAGTTTTGATGTCTGTCTATATCTAATGCAAAATCGACTAAAATATTTGTGACTACTTTTGACAACACCTATGATTCAAACGGTAATTCATTTTTGCAGTTTTGTGCCAAAACCCGAATAAATTATTAATATTTTAGACAAAAAATAACATTTCCTTTGACTTTATTTATTATAAGATTTTACTAAAAAAATTGCAAAAAGTTTTATATATTTTGAATTAAGTTTTTCAAAAACTAAATCCTAATAAATATACTTTCAGTGATATATATTTATCTATAAATTTATATATATTTTTATACTTCATATACAAAATGTAAGAATAATATTCACAATTTTCTCAAGTTTAGAATGAATTTTGTGATTCTATGCCCTATTCTTTGCTATTCTTTGGATTTCAATCTTTCATTTCTCACATTTTCTTACTTTAGGCTTATTTACAAAATTGTATTCAAAAGATTTCTGTTTATTCTCTTTTCCAATAAAATGTAAGAAAAATAAAATTTAATTTAAACAGAATTCCATCTAAAAAGTACTCAAAGCTATTGGAAAACAAGAATAATATAAATCACTTATATTTGAAACAAAACTATGAAAATCATAAGAAAATGCATTCATTTCTTCTAAACAAATGAGTCATTCATATTCTGAACTCAAAAAAATCATAAATATATATATAAATAAATTTTGGGCCAAAAATTCCTAATGAACTGCAATCTCACAGAATTTCTAATGAAAACTCATTTGAGTTCACAATAGATAGTAATTCGTGTTATTTCTAGTCCTCTCTTCCGTTCAATCGGCAAATGGATAGAAAATTTACTATTCATTACACCATTTGAATACCTAATGATAAGAGTGGTTCTCAGTGTAGGCGAGCTATGTCTGAGTGGATCATTTTCAGCAGCTAAATACATAATGGTAAAACGCATAGCCATGGTACTATACAGTATTTGATGATTTAAATGGAGAGCAGACAAAATTAACTCAATAAATGTTTTCATTGCCACTGAGTTTTCATAAAAGATAAGAAGTCATTGAATTTTATGATAATAACAAAAGGCAAATGCAAAGACCACTTCCCAACTATTCATATATTTATAATTTTGTGGCATTAATTTCAGTCCATTTACTCATCAATTATTGAGATTAACACATATTCTGCTAAATATTAAGTATTCATATATTTTTAGTACACAAAAATTCAGTCCAAAAGTGTATTATTAGCAGAAAATTATGCCTTTTATTAAACTGAAGGCAGAGATTGAAAGAGAAGACGAAGAATATAGTGTTTAATATTAAACGCTTGATTGCAAAGTACACCTTAATCTTGTAGTGATCTATCATTCACACGCTATAAGGCATCTGTGCTTCAAACAGATAACACACTTGAACTCTACCGTAGCCTTCACTTAGAATAGGAAAGAGTGAGCTCTGGAGGAGAAGTAAGAGCCACCGACTCAGCAATTGAGGAGAAATTATGTTAAAATTAAATTCAAAGTCACAACAGAAATGAGATTTTTTTGGCAGAAATAGAGACGACAAACCATTATTTAGAAGAGAAATAAGTTTTAGTTACTGTCATCAGAACTCATCACAAATCGATTTTGTATTTAGTTTTCGAATTTAAGTCAGTGTTAGCGATGTTTTAGGGATATATCTTATGGCTCTCCTCTCAGGCAATTCCTTTTGAGGAAAAAGTTTTCTTCTTTTCAAAATCAAAGTAATAGTGATATCCTCTAAAATTAGATAAAAAAGAAGTTGAACATGTACATCTAGGCTTACTTTAAATAGCAATATATTATCGGATTTCTTATCCAGCAATTGATTATTTTGGAAGGAAATAAAAAAACAAAAGTTAATTACAATTTTTTGATTATATTTTTAATATTATTAATATCTGATTAAAACAAAACAAAAATAATTAATTATGAAATTAGAAAATTCTTATCAGGGCAAAAACAAAATATGAAAAACTTGTACCAAACACTATTTATTACGAGATAGAAGGTTCAAAGACTGGCTGAATGAGATTCGGGGATAATTTTGTTGGCGAAGAAAAATATTTATTCTATGGATATATTTATTCTTATAATCGAATAATTCTTTACTGAAATACTGACAAACATTGGATTTTTTTTGCACAGAATTTCTGTAAATATTCTGATGACTTCTATTGTGAATACTATCGCTGGCAAACGACACACAACACAACACAATAGTCACACGAGTTGTCAGTGCGTTCAGTGTTTACATAACCAATAGAGCACTACATCTGCATCTCTTTGCGATCGAAACAAATTTTGGCGAATCTTATGTTTATTTTGTCCGAAAGTAGTATTGGTTTTGTGTCTTATTTATTGGTATTTATGATTAAAAGTCAGCTGAACATCATTTCACGTTTTCCAGAGTTAGAAATCATTGCAATGACTGACACATCCATTGGAGAAATGGTTTAGAATTAAAATACTTTTTCTCACAGTTTAATGTGTTCTGCGGTTGAGACGACACGCAAACAGACTTTAATTTTTACTCAATTATTATTATTATTATTATTATTATTTATTTCATTATTTTTGAATTAAGTCATAAACAATGTTAAAGATAAGAATCACTTGTATTTCAACACTTGTTATTCCTTACACTATCTTAAGGGCTAAATGGCTGTGCGATGGCTATGCAATGGATATACACTGTCTCCGCAATCGTGAGATCCAAACTTTGAACTAAAATAATGCGTTTTTTAAGTTTGCGATTATTTTCAGATAATAAAAACATTAAAGAAGTGAAAAGAGAGCAGAAAATTATCGTTAATTCAGTACTGAAGACGAATATAAACTAAAATTTTGAGTTTCCTTTAAATCAATTCAAAAACACTTTAAAATTGTAGACATTTATAACATAAGGAAAAAGGTTTTAACTGTTAAGGAGTTCATTGAATACAATTAAATGAGAGTTTGGTTTTGCTTTTTTGTGATGAAAAAAATTTATTCACGAATTGTGTAATCAAACGAAAAAATTTCGGTTCCATTAAAGAGTGAATTATTCACTGATTTTTGTTTAAAACACTCAATGATTGAGAGATAAAGTGATTTAAAAATAGATTTATTTGAGGAGAAAATTATTCTTTTAAATGATTATTCCTGAGATTACTTCAAATTTCACTTAAATCTGAGCATATCTTCAAATAAGAGAAACTCAAACAAATGTTTCTTTTATTGAGAGAAATAAAAATAAAGATTTTTTTAAAACTTAATTTTAGATAATTTTTTGATAATAAAAATTGTAGTAAAAAATGATTTTCATAAGAGAATAACCCATAATATAATAATTAGAATTACTTTCATATATTGAGTAAAGATATTCTTCTGATTAAATCTATTATTATTTGAAAGGTTCTGAACTGATGTTGAATACAATTAAGGCATTGAAGTGAGCGCTAAACGAAGCGAAACATTTCATTTGGCTGTTCCTCTGCAGACATACACACAAAGAGAGTTCTCTATTCATTTGACACTACAATGAAATTTATATTTGAAGTTTCATTACAGTTATAATCACTTAAAAGATTGAATAACATTATCAACAAAAGTAACGAAACATATATCACAATATTAGACACATTTTCTGCAATCATAGGCACACAATAATTATAACAAATAATAGAAATTAATTAAATACTGAAACTTAGAGTCGAATATATCGCCAAATACGACAAAATTATTCTGATCTCAGAATTTGTGTTAAATTTCATATTTTTCGGTGACTTTTCGTTTTGGTTATCAAAACGACAAAATGTTTGACTAATACATGACTGCACTCACAGTTTGATTGTCACAGAATTATGTAAACCAATGATAAGATTAATAATAATTACTATTCAATGAATAGCTTTAATCAAAAATGCATTAAAACATTTGTTTAGTTAATAAATAACTATCGACTAAAACGCGTAAATCATACAAATAAATGAAATGCAGAGAAGGGCAGAGCTATCAGATAGTGAACTGTTAACTAGTTTGTTTGTTCCCCTCCAGTAAACCCTGATGAAAAGTTAACTTTCAATGAGTTAAAGCCATTCAGAAGTTCAGATATTGTATAATCTTATTATTTCGATCAGTCTTTTGGTGTCAGTCCAGTAGTGAAAAGTATTGCAATAGAATAGTATTGAGGGTTAGCCTCAAAACATCGTTGGCTTATCATAACATTGAAACGAATCGAAATTGTAATCAAAACATTACTGAAAATGAATGGGAAGTCAGAGAAAAGAGAAGCCAATAAAAGGCGGAAAAGAAAATTTTCGGTTATATTTGTATTTGTGATTAAGTGGTCACACATTACACACAATTGTATGCATTGTTATTAAGGATAGCCTTTTTCGCAATAATTTGCTTTTATATCTATAATACTAAAGATATTGTTATCACTAAAACGCGAATAACTGTCCCATTGTTTCGTTTTATGCAAATCTTTTGGGTTATTAATAAATATTATATTATATTATAGTATTTGTTTGATAAAGGGATCCGTTGTTAGCCCTCACTATTAAACAATACAAGAAGTAATTTCTTTAACGTCTATATTTAACTTTTAATTCCAAGAGCAAACTTCCCGTTAGTATTAAAGATGAATTTATTCTTTAGTTTTCTTATTATTCTGAACTCTTCTCAAGAGAACAATATTCTGTTCACACACTAAGAGTTGAAAAGAATAATAAAAATATTTCTCTTCTGTCATAACATTATATTTTCCGTTTAATAATTTTCGTTTATTCTGAGCCCTTAGAAAATGCTATGACTTTCTTCCTGAGCTAATCCTCAAAATTAAATAAATTAATAAAATATGTGTCCGAATGAATGAACATTTAATTCAAATGGTTTGAGCTCTCATTCATTTGGCTTATAATTTATGCGCCGAAAAGGGATTATTGCAAATGAAATACAGAATTCATATAACATATAATCATTGAAGTAATGAAAAGAAATTAATGAAATTTTTTGTCTTTCAATACATTATTTGTTCGCATTTTTAAGAATATTCACAAATCAATGAATTAATGTTATTATTATATGATATGTCCTTATTATGCATATTATGGGTGAGCGCACGAACAGATAGCAGGGAAAGGAGGGTAACAATCATAGCACCGGTGCTGACGCTATGCAATTATAATCAATGATATATAAGTACATAAGAATCTCGAGAACCGCTGCTATTCTATGCCTTCTTTTTCCAATTGAAGCTCAGAATAACTAAAAGCCGGTAATGACTTCTAATTTAATAATCGATTTTTATGTCTCTCTATTTCTAAATCAAAAGGAGATCAAACTTACCCCCGACTGAAGTCGACCAACAAATGAAGACCAATAGAATGTAAACAATTTGATAGCCATCGATGGCATTCACTGTCAGTCCTTTTGTTGTCTTCATTTTGAGCCAAAAGTTAGTAAATGTCGTTTCGTTTCTTAATTTACACCTCTTTTTGAGTTTTGTCTCAAATTATGAAAATTTTCACAAAATATCACAACTTTTTCAGAGTTTAAGTTTGAATCAAACGTTTGTACGAAGAGT
>JAQIXI010001644.1:0-12804 GCA_034700165.1 Galumnidae sp. Gr-Ori-00277 | reverse complement strand
CGCTAATGTTAAGGGTTCAAAATCCTAGGGGTATTTTGCCAATTTTGCTCTCCAAGGGGGGTATTCCGGAATACCCCTCCCCTTTAGCCATACCTGGTTAAAACTACCAGTGAAATATTAGTAATGTTGCTAGCTCATGTTTAAATTTAAAGATCATTTTAAAACTTTTTAATGTATCATACACTAAATTTGATCGGCGTTTTTTGGACAAGTACATGGTCATTCGGAAAAACTGACTCCAGAAAATAATTAAGCTTTTCATTCTGAGTTGAACCATATAAATCTTATGATTTAAAAGTACTTTATACAGAGCTTCCTCGAGTCAACAGAAAAATTATATTTACTTTATGTTAGGGTTAAGAAATTACTTTATTAATAATAAAGTAATAATAAATTATTATATCTGCAAATTAACCCAAATAATGCTTTACTCAACTGATTAGGGACTGTATGCTATAATAGAATTTCAAACTGAAAACTAATCATCAGGAATGGTCACAGGGGTATACAGGGGTATAGGGGGTATTTTGGGTACCCCTCTTGGCAGCAAAAAAATCTTTAACAAAAAAACAATAAAAGTCTGACCCTAATTTCCTTAATTTTCGAGATTAAAACGAAAAATGTATTCAAATTCCAGACATAATAATAAATATTAATATTTTATATAAAAAGTCAATTTTTAAGTCTATTATTTTGGCCAAAATTATAAGATTCTAATATTTAAGTTTTTATGTGGCCATCACTGACTAATCATTTGTCTAATAATTCATTCCTATAAGAAAGAAAACCTTGGTACACTTGTGTAACTTTTAAATCCTGTTATTTTAAACAAACATTGATTAATGAATAAATCATAATAAATGTGATCACATTTTACTCATACTTTAATCATAATTTTTATCGCTTCAAATGCAAAGTATTATCCAAAAAATGTAATAAGTTATTACTAATAACTCTTAATACTTAATGAATTTCTATCTAATTTCACTGGAAATTCAAAATTGTCCTTGTCTAATGTCAATAGATTATTTCCATTAATATGTAATTTTAGATAAAATGCGATAAAATAATTTATTTACTGATTTAGTTTTCACTGAAAATTTGATAAAAAGTGAAAATTATATAATTTTGTAAACTATTAAATGGGAGCAATGAATACAATACCCGCCAGCGCTCCAAAAGCTACGATAGTTTTCAATTTGTCGGCGCCGTTCGCAGCAAATATCTCGACTAACGCTGAGTTCGCGTCGATTCGATTGTAAGGAACCATAAGAGTAATGATCAGACCTACAAATACAGTGAAAATCGATTATTTAATCAATTGATTTAACGGATCACTACTTCGAGTTTAAACATTTTGAGAAGGGGTTAAGTATGATATTTGGGGGTATTTTGAAATAAAAATCTGTGGAAACAAATACTTTGAAATAGTACTGACATTTTGATAATATAGAGATTATTATTATTATGTATTTTTATGTCATAACACTTAATAAAATTTAATATAAAAGAGTTTTTAATAATTATGTTTTACTGTAGTTTTTATATTTTCTCTACTTTTTTGATTTAATAATATTTTCTGTGAATTTAAGCATAAAAAGAGCAAAAAATAGTTTTTTTTTTTGAAAAAGAATCCATTATTTGGAAAAAATATTTTCTATTTGATTCAAATTCACTGCTTTTTTAACTTTTAGTGAATTTGAGTCAATTCTAATTATTAGGAAAATATCATTTTATTCTTTTTTAACTTTAATTTTTTGCACAAAAATGTAAAAAATTCTTTTATTTTGTTTATGTCTAGAATTATGAGATTTTGAAAGGGCCATATCCTCCCTTTACCCATCCCTTCAATCATATCAAGAGTATTTGAGCAGAAAAATCACTCTTCATTTGAAACACTAATTTCCATTGATTTGTCTCCAGTCAAATATTGCATGAATGGGTTAAATAATAGATTCAAGTTAATCACTCATATTAATCACTCACAACATATTTTCATTGACGTAAAGTCATTTCGAAAAGAAAAAAAGAGAGAATGAGTGAGGAATTGGAATCATATGAAAGGGTCTGAATAAGAAAAGGTGTCATTTATTTCTACTGAATTATTGTCTATAAATCTATTTATGATATAATTAAAAAAACAATTTTTATTACATTTATTTTAATACATTTTATTACATTTATCAACTATTAACTGTCCAAGTTCTTTTAATCAATTATAATTCAAAAGTTTATTATTAGTCTATTTAATAGAATATTTAAATATAAAATTGGAATAAAATCAGTCACTAAAAAAGGTATTTCCTTTTAATAACTCTTTTAACAGCCTTTAATCACTTATACTGCAAATTAAGCACTAATAGGGAAAACTTTATGAGGATAAAAAATATAAAAGGAACATGATCAATAAATGATTAATAAAATCAATGAATTTGTATTAAAGTATATTTTTCGGTACTTTTTAAATAAAATGTCTTTTAAACAGTTTTTTCTGACTATTAATAAATATTTGCTTCAAATGAGTCAGGGTTATTTCTAATTTATTAGACTTTAATAAGAAAATGGGCAAACACCAAATAAAATGCATATATATTTGTTTTCAAGCTAATTTCAATAAATCTTCATAAAGTTTTGCCTATTACTGACTATAATTTATAGCAGCAATGTTCTTTTACGTACAATGGACAAAATATTTTACAGAATATCTAGTCTAGGTAAGTTTCAAATAATCTTTACTACATAATACACTTTTTTTTACATTTGTTCTCATATTTTTTGGAGCATTTTTTGAATAATCTCGTTATATATGAAAATAAAAAATACCAAGCTCATTCAACTTAATCTAGGTGGGTACTAATATGGCTTTGAAAATGGCCACCTGGACTACACTGGACTTACACTGATTTAGAATATAAAACTTACAAAACGTCTAAATTTTAAACCATTTGTTAATATGAAAGAAGAGACTCCTCTGAGGACTACAACTCTTCAATTAATGTTTTCTACAAATTATTTGATATCAGATTTAGTTTCGAAGCAAACATTTGTAACATTTCTTTTCTAAATGAGATTATTGTTTGACACTCTTTATTGATTCAATTGAAATTTGATCACTTATTTGAATAAAACATAAATAATGTAAACCCATTCGATAAGATATTCATAAGTGCTCTTCAATTGACTCTTAGACCAAGAATTCATTAAAAGAGTTATATTTTGTTATATATTTTGATAAATTATTATAATAGTATGACTCATATGAGCTAAGAATCAAATAATTAGTTATAGATTTGTGGAAAAGCGATGAAATGTTGGACTCACCGGAAGTGGTATAAGCTGTAAGTGCTATGACTAGACTTGTAATGATTGCGGTAGGAATAGATCGCTGGGGGTTTTCTGCCTCTTCCCCAGTCGTTGCAATGATATCAAAGCCAATAAAAGCATAGAAACAGGTGGCGGCGCCGTTCAACATACCGGTCCATCCATAAGGTAGAAAACCACCATGCTCACTCCAATTATCAAAATCAATGAAAAATAGTGACGAACATACGATTATAACCCAAACTCCGAAATTTATTAAATTCAATATATTATTAAACATAAGAGACTTCTTAACGCCAGTCGCCAACAATATTGTCATTAAAATAGTAATGACGGCAGCCATTAAGTCGGGCACATGTCCTACAAAAGTGCCAAAAGTTTGTTTCATTGAACGATGTATTGATCCGCCATAAAGAGAGTCAATACAGGCCGATATCGCTGCAGAACCGGCAGCCGTTCCTATTAGATACTCGAGAACCCTATTTTGCCAATAATTTTATGTAAAGTGATATCCACTCAAACTTCACTCAGTTTTGACAAAAAGTGTCGAATTTAGTTCCAATTCATTGACTTCCGAACAAATTTGTTAGAAAATCGACAATTTGTCAAAACTGTTAGTGATTTGTGGTATGACTCACATATTCCAACCGATTACGAATGCAATGAATTCTCCAACCGTTACATAGCTATACATATACGCCGACCCTTCAGTCCAAGAATAAAATATCGATATTTTAGAAGAAAAATCGACAAAATATTCATAGAATAAAATAAATAAAAGTTTTGGCTATTCTTTCGTGTGAATAACCAATGAATCAAAAGGGATTCGCACTTACCGGTGGTGTGCGGCACTCTTACACCAAATTCAGCGTAACAAACACCTGACCACAAACAAAAACAATTCATATTTTGTTATACTTTTATTGTTAATTCACCCGAAAAAAGACTGGCGATGGCCGCTATCGTAAACGAAAAAACAACAGCCGGTCCCGCAACGTTCCGGGCAACCATTCCCGCAACTATTCAGTCAAAAATGAGTTTAACACAAATCGTATGTCATTCTAATGATTTTCGATTTTTTATTTCAATATATTTATTATAATTAAATAATAATTAATTACTAATTATTAAAATAAATATATTTAAATAAAAATCATTCATTCATTTAATTTAAACACCAAATAATATATTCTTGTATTTATCAATAATATTAATGTTATCTAGTTAATATTCGTTTATTTAGTTGATGTTATGTCAAAATCGCTAAATTTTGAATGATTTTATCAAAAATACGAATTCAATCGAATCTATGCTTTTATGCTTTTTTTCAATGAAATCATTTAAGTTTTCGACATAAGTTGTCAGAGGAGTCTGAGAGGACTACATAAGCAAATCAAAGAATTCAAAGCACTGAACCAAATGATCAAAATTTATATAAAGTCTTATAAAGTGTATGCAAATTCCTTTACTTGTTTTGACTTTTCAATGGAATTTCAAAAATTAAATGAATTTTTAGTTCAAAAAATAAAGTGATTTAAGTATTTTGAGTAATACTAATACTAATACTAATACTAATATTAAATAAAAAGTATTTGTGATCCTCTTATAGATAATAAGGAAAGTCTCTCTCATTAATAGTATTTAATGAACGACTAATGATTTGTCGCAAAAAATATAAGCTTAGAATAAGCTCTTATTTTTTGATCATTTACTTGATATCACCTTTTTTTAAACAAAAATAAACAATTGCCTTAAGATATTTGTGCAAAGCCTGACCAAGTTCAAACAAAGATAGTGTTTATACCACTATCACTGTATGTATTAATAATAAATAGAATAATATTTACCAAAAATAATAGATTTTCTGATATAAAAGTTCGAAAATCGATTGAAAGGAGTGATAAAGTACTTACCTAGATACATGCCTGTGCCCACGCAACTGCCGACTCCCAGCGAAACGAGATCTCGAGTTTTTAAACATCTCTTTATTTATTGAAGAAATTGAGAGAAAAATTGTTTTAATAAAAATTGAAAACTCCTCTCAAGTAATGAAACGGAAATTCAATTATGATTTGAGACGTACTTCAAGTTTGTGGGTCTCATCTCCTATAAGATCGGGTTCTTTAGTGCGAATCAATTTTCCGACAATTGTCATGAAATTAGTTCTTAATTGTTTTGGATTGTGTTGGTGTTGGTCGACATTTGCTGGCATTTTAAGTGCAATGATTTGTCCACTGAATAGCTCTTAACCATTAACTGAAGAGAAACTCATCAAAAGAGCGTTTTATTATCTCTTAACTGACTTCCATTTTGATGGGTTTCGACCAAAACAAACAAATTTCGAATAAATGTTCGCAAAAATGATTTAATTTATTGAAGAACTCAGAAAAAGTAAAGACAGAAAGAAATGCCATTCATTTAACTTAATATAACAAAATTGATGTCCGAATTGTCACGACTTCACACAATCATACCATTAATAGACTCGAGAATAAACTCACCTAAAAGTGTAGCGCTTGGGGTCGGTCTTCAACACTTTCACTACTCGCTATCGTCTCATTCCGGACAACATTTAAGACGAGACACTTTTCAATCAAAATTCTTCGACTAATTAATGATTGTTTCGAACAAAAGGGTTTCAAAATTTATGTTTCGGTGATTTGTTGGGGAAATGCAATGAAGTGTCCGACAAATAATATTGAAATATATTTGTGTCAACACTTTTAATCTAAAATATTCTTATCTCTTGTAAGTCAACTAAATCTACAAAATAATTGTGTAAAACAGTCTACGGACTACTACTGGAGACTCCGTTCCCTCAGAATTATGAGCACTTCTCTTGTTTTGTATACTTCCCACTCTTCGATCTCTTTTATCGATTTATCTGACGAAGGAATCGCTTATTTCAAAGGAAAGGCCATATATTCTGCGCAAATTCCCTATTGTTTGTCGTCCACTCCTATAGTGATAGCCATCAAAAGTTGGCTCTCATTTCAACTATTCTTAACTCAATTCCAATCATTTAAAGTTTGAATCAATTCTGAGCTTTGCTTACATTTCAATGCTTTTATAAAATGAATGCCTCATTCAAATCATACAAAAAAGAGGTTTATATCGGTTTATATCGCTTACAGTTTTTCATTTATTGAAAGTCATTTGTCTTCATTTGAAGAGTTCCGACGGATCGGTCTTTAATTGATTATAAATGACGTAATTTTTGTATCGGTTTTATTTCAACTGACAACAAAACGATATACAAATGGGTTAACTTCAGTTTAGAGTCACTAATAATAAGGACTGAAACGTTTTACCTCTACTGCACCTCTTTTTGGTACTTTTTATCGCTATTTAGAATTGATGTGAAATTTTCTTATAATGACTTTTATGACAAATTAAGTCACTTTTGTATTAATTATTTGTTTTGTGACTAAAATTTTGATTTTTGGCGAAATTAATAATCGTTTGAAATATTATTATTAAGAGAGAAGTAATGGCTGTCCCTTATTTGGAGCACTTCCTCGACAGTAAGTCATTGTTTAATTATACTATCATTTAATAATTGTTTTAAATGAATGTCTAAAAAGGTTTGGAAACCCTTCCGACGGATTTACAGCGAAATTTCACTTTAATGAGAGATTTGGACTCAAAAACTGAGGGCAAGTATTATGTATTGACTCAAAAATATTTTTTATATAAGAACTGATGCCGTCGTAACTCATTTGAAGACCAAAAGTAGTCAATTAATACCTTTTTTTCTGTTTAGTAAATTTTGATGACATTTCTTGAAATACAATATTTTAATACAAAGATTACAAACAATATAAAAGTTAATTAAGCAGAGAAGCAAAGAAGCAAAGCAGCAAGGACATTTTTCTTTGTTTTCAATTTTCTATTAAACACTAAGAGATGTTTATATCGTTTTCCGATTTCTAAGAAAATTGTTTTTAAGATAAAAACAAAGACTCTTTAATTAGTGATTTATTTTGAATTTGTTTTGCGTTGAAATTCATTTAACACTAAAAAAGTGTTTTAAAAGCGCTTTAAGTATATTTCACTCACAAAACAACTTTTGGTCAGTCGATGTCCGCACAGATATTCACACATTTAATGTTATTTAACGGCATTTCTCAACAATAAGGGTATACCCTCTCTATTCCTGACAAACCATTATTTTAAGTGTTTTTTCATTTAATTCGTTTTTAAATAAAATTTTATCAAAACATAAAACTTGTAAAACAAGAGAACGGATTATAAACTAAAAATATTTATGAAATGAAATATATTTTTTGTTTAAATGAGAAATAAATGAGAAATTATCGGACATATATTAAACCTTTTTTCGTTTTAATGTTAAAAGGGTTTGGTTTTAGTTTAAATATGGATTTTGTGCACTATTTGACAAAAAAAAAGAATACATTTAATGATGTAATTAATTGGTATGAGCATGGTTAATGGTTAGTGGTTAATGGCATTATGACTAATCTGTTAATTTGCTTAAAATAATATTAGCCAATGAACTGACTCTCAATTATATTCTGATTTATTTTACAAATACTTTCACTTAAATACTACTCGAATGGAATGTTAACTAAAATTAAACTATAAATAAGCGATAAATGGTTTTATATTTTTAGTTATTTGTAAACGAAAAGTAGATTAATGTGAATATGAAGTGAAAGTAATTGAAAGGAATGGAAAGATCGCCTCATTTTAAAAATTAAGTCAAAGATATTTTGAGAAACGCTTCAAATTTTTAGACTTGAATTTCCTGTTTTACAAAATAGGAAATAATTATAATTTTCTGAATGAAACTAATTTTGATGGCAATGCTTACAATGTCTGCTCTTTAGAACTGGTTTCCAAAATCGACAAATCGGCCAAAGAGTACATATTATCTGTAAACGACTTGTCGTCAGTCGACAAAAATGAAAGCTTCAATCAAATCCATGATATGTTTGAAAAGGCAAAAGTCTTGAGTGATGATAAGGTCCAGTTAGCGATGCAAACATATGAAATGGTCGACAAACACATCCGTCGTTTGGACACTGAGTTAACTAAATTTGATAATGACTTCAAAGAAAAGCAAATTAGTTCCAAATCAACAGAACTTAACGCACCCGAAGAGGGAAAGAAAAAGGGAAGAAGAAGTGAAAAATCAAAGACAACGCCTTTTAACCCCAAAAATGTTATTAAAAGCGAAACTGAAGGCAAAGTTAGGAAAAAACAAGACATCAAAACAGAGACCTCTTCCACTACTAATCTCGTGACTTCTGCACTGCCATCACTTATGGCTAATTCAGACCTCGGCCTCGATATGGCAGTTGATCCCAGTATATACAAATTGATGTCATATTTAGAACTTTAACTAATTGCTATTCATTATTTAGATGAACCTACTTATTGCCTGTGCCATCAAGTCTCTTATGGAGAGATGATTGGTTGCGATAATCTCGATTGTGTTAGTCTCTATTCTCTATTCTTTACTATAATTTTCTTATTTATTTTAATTGTAATTCATTTATCGACAGCCGATCGAATGGTTTCATTTCGGATGCGTTGGTCTAACCATAAAACCAAAGGGGAAGTGGTTTTGTCCCAAATGTATAGTCGAGAGGAAGAAAAAATAAATAATTTTATATTTAAATCATTATTTAAAGAAAACTCAAATCATTTGAAAAGTCTTCGATTTTTTTCTATAATTTGAATGTGATTTTAGGGAACTTTTTATATGAAAACTTTAGGCAATTCATTAAATACACTGACATTAACTATAAATTTAAGTCTAAATTATTTAATTGAGTCCAAAACAATTTTTAAAAAATCGGTTTCATATTAATGAAATGTTTTGTCAACTAATCTTTAAAATGTTTGATCTGAGGAAAGCACTCAAAAGTTAGACTCTGCGCTCCAAGTCTTGACCTAAAATAAGGTTAGAAACTGAGAGATGGAAATCAAATATTTTTTTTAAAGCAACGCCAGAGGAGTAGTTTAAAAGTAATTTGACGTTAACTTAGTTTATATGTAATGATGCGAACGAATAGCCGTATAAAAAGCATTAATGATAAATATGTGGAGAAAAACAGTGCTTTTCTAATAATTGATTCGTTCACCCATTTGTTGAGACCCAAAAACATAGATTTACTTTCATTTGAAAACTAACGAACATATCGTCTAAATATTTCAATTCTTAATATTCATTACAAAAACATTTTCTCAAAAATAATTTTTTTAAAAAAAAGTTTACTTTTTGTAATATTTTGTATAAATATATGATTTAAATAAACTTTTCGATTGTATTTGATTTGTGAAACTTTGGACCTGTGCTGAGGAGAAACTCCGGGAAATGAAAGTGAATTTGAATAACTTTTGGATTCGAAGAAAATTTTTTTTAGTTAAAAATGTTATTCAATGACACGCGTTATAACAATTATCATATCATCACAAGAGTTGGTCCCAAACAATGGTCTACAAATTGGAACAGATTTTCGGGGTTTCCCTTCGCTTTCGATTTTGAAGAAAAATTTCGTGGATTACATGAAGACAAACAGCAATGGCTAAGAGATAATTGGCACTATTCCATTTACATTAGTCTTGTATATATCATATTAGTTCATGTGCTTCAGAAGTGGATGAATAACCGAGAAAATGGTTTTCATTTACGTTTACCCCTCGCCTTATGGAGTGGCGGTTTGGCCCTATTCTCAATTTGTGGAACAATCAAATGTTTGCCAGAATTTATAAATATTTTGTTGACAAAAGGCATTTACTCTTCATTTTGCGAATCGTGTTATTATGAGGTAATGTCTTTCCATTCCTTTCTTCTTATATTAAATTTTAAGTTCTAATCGTAACTAATTTTTTTAATTAGAACTCAAAGAGACCAAACATATACCAAACATATATACCAAACATATAAAGCAAATATGTTTTTTATATAGAGTTTAAAATTAATGTTTGAAAATCAAAGTCCGATTATATTGTTTTAAATTCATTTGAAAAATAGAAAAAAAAACATATGAGAAGATATCTAGTATAATTTTACATATTCTTTTACAATTGAGTCCCAAAGTTAAAGTATAGGTTTGATTTTACATTTTTCTAATTTTATAAATTTTTAATGAAATTATACTAAAGTAGTCTTACATTAAAAACTAAAAAACTCTACATTTTTCAGGAAATTGTGTCCATTATTTAGACAAAACCCTTTTCTGCAGTCAATGGTATTATTTTCTGTAGAACTTAAAATCTGATCAAATTGTTATTAAACACTTATTAAACTAGGCCATTTTACTCACTTCATTAAATAGCTATACAGTAGTGTTCGAAAAATACATTTATTCTTCGATAAGGAATAAAACGAAACTAATTTTATATTTTTCTATAAAACATTTATATAATAATTGGCTCTAAATTTATTTCTATATTTCGACAAATCTCTGAGAAGTTATTGAAGTTCTGTTTTAGGCCTAAACTTTAGATTTTATCATAATTTTGAAATTTAAACATTTCTTTAAATAAACACAAATAAATGAGACCTTATTTTGTAATTTCATATAAAATAAACAAAATAATTAACTAAATTAGCGAAAATAATTTTATTTTTTTTAAATACTATTCTATTGATAAAAGTATTAAATTTAATTTCAATTAAATATTCACACTTTTAATGAAAAGTGAAGGAAATAAGAATTAATATTAATTAATATGTTTTCGATGAGACTTTTATAGACTTTCAAAATAGAATTTGTAATAAACATGTGATTCATGAGATCAGAGCAAAAGGTCTTTTGCCGGATATATTCCGATATATTCTATTAAAATTATCAGAAATTGAGTCAAAACATTTAAAAATATATTTATTAATAGCCTATTAATAATAGAATATATTTACAGCTAAACATGATTTTTGTTTTTACTTAAATATTGCATACATTGTATGTATGGCTAATCATTGATTAGTAAATAAATAATTATTAGTATCACTATTTATAAGAACAAATATCCATGCTAATTTGCATGATATTCGCAATACTCTGGTTATAATTCCAGTATAGAATTAAATTTAATTTTTTGTTCATTTCTTCAAAAGCGTCTAATCGTTAAACTAATTAACAAAAAATTATGATTTAATGTCAATAATTCCAAAATACAGTTAAAAGTAAAAAGGATATTAAAATACCTTCTAAGCCTTCAGAAACAAGTCATTTGTATTATAGATATAAAGAGAAATTTTTAGTAGAGAATATCATAATAAACAATTTGATCCAGGTCTCATCTTAATATATCATAAGTTAAAGTCGGTAGAGAACATCCAAGTTTGATTTTTTTACAATATATCTATAAAATATATTCTAATATTATCTAATAATTAGAAAATGTTGGCAACGAATATTAAAGTTAAAATAATATCTTTTAAGATTTAAAAGTAATTAAACCTTAATTTTAAAACAAAAACATGAAATAAGAAATGATAAACAATTTTAAGTTGATCTTATCAAGAATAAGTAATCCAGTTTTAAACGAGGTATACGGCGCCAAATTTTGATTATTTATTGTGGAACTTTCTGTTGACGTAAGCGATGTCGAAGACATTTAAGATAAAATTTTTGTTCCCTTCCCTTAACCAAAGTATAGAAATAATAACTTCAAAAGTTTAATCCGTAGCCTTTTTCCTCTTATTTTTAAAAACATTTTTCACAATAACTTTTAATTTTTAAGAGATACAGATTTTTAGCCTTCAAATTCGAAATCACCATGCTTCAATTAGTAAGCATCGATGTATATTTTGTTCATACATTGTAACTTTAAATTTTGACGCCCTCTACCGGCTTTACCTTAAGGCCTATCAAAATGTGACCTGGATCAAAATATTCCTTATGATGTTTTCAATTCGAATAAAATGTGTTTAAAAAATATAAAACTTTAAAATCACACAAAATATAGCTAGAACCGTCACAGTATGAAGAAAACGGATTAAGTATGATCCTTTTGGAAATACTAACCTTAATATTATACATCCAAATTTATAAAAAATACACTTTCATTGATACTCACAGCTTATGACTCATAACTTATAAGGTATGAGTCATAACTTATGACCCATAAGTCAAACCAAATATCTCTAGAAATGATAAATTAGTTCAGGGAATAAATAAAAGCATTTTCACGAAAACAATTACTTGTAGTAAACTGCTCTAATTAGCAAGAACACATCTTTATGTTGCCTTGAAATTAACCCATATATTGTCTAGGTTATAATATAAGTTATTATTTATAAGTTGTGGGGATTATAGTTAATAATTATACCATTGCCTTTTGGTTGAACAGAATTTAAGCTTTTTTTGAGAGGCCTTTAGTCTCGACTTTTAGTCACATAAAAATCGAAATTTTATGAATATTTCCAATGAAATAGAAATATAATAAATAAGATTTTGAAACTCAATCTTCGCTTATATTTAAATATTTAAAATGTAATTCAATGTA
>JAQIXI010001643.1:0-12810 GCA_034700165.1 Galumnidae sp. Gr-Ori-00277 | reverse complement strand
AAAATTTTTATTGATGTTTTTAAAAATGCTAATTATTCAAAATTATTTTAGTGAAAACCACTTGAAAATCGATTGATTCAGTCAGAAGTTATAGGAATGAAAGCGAGTGAACATAGATATTTCTTCGTCTGTATGTGTATTTTTGGTTTGAGATTCCTTTTTGTTCGTAATAGAAGACAAAGGCAGGTCTATATCTCTTTATTGATCTATTTAGGCAGTTAGGTGTAGTATATAGGTTCGTTTTACACCAACCTATTAGACCTGATTTGACTTTATATATCGATATTAAAGAAGAAAACAAGGAATGCATAATCTGCATACAGCGTATATATAGTCTAATTATTTTGGGCAATAATGACTTTTGGCTAGGGGGGTTTTTGTTACTTGGGAGGAGAATTGGATGGCTTTGTTTCTCTAGAGTTCCATTTTATCGATATTGAATAAGAGGACAAAGGACTTTAGATATCAACGGAGATATTCAAACAATCTTATTAATAATCAGGAGGATAGGGTAGTTAGGGCCTTTATAGAGATATACTCTATCGATATTAAGAATATGTGTATATAATTTATAAATATCCTAATTTATGTAAGATATGTATATCCTAATTCCTTAGATCCTTAATGAGAGAACAATGTTCTTTTGTTAGTAATGGAGATTAAAAAGGGTACACTCATTTATTTGAACACTAAACCCTCTTTACACGCGGGCACCAGACTTCGCATACATTAGACCTCACAGGGAGGTTCATGTTTCAGATATTAATGAAAAAGATAGGGATGTTTATTTCTTTCTAGAAACCTATTCTTCAGATATTAACCAACGCGGGAGCTGGGATAAGCTTGGTTTAGTGTCCGCTTGTGTTAGTAAACACGTGTGCTTGTGTCAACGTGTGCCAGTGAACATTTGTGATAGTGTCCACGTGTGCTAGTGAACGAATGGGCTGTTGTAGGTTTGGATTAGTGAACGCTGATGATTAGTGTACCCAAAGCCACAAGTTCAATAATATTAAATAAAAGATTTAACTAATTTATTTTGACTAAATAACCATACTTTACAACGTAGTCTCCCTGTTGACACCTGTAATCTAAGTTGAATTCATACTTTTTTGAATCAATTTTCTCAAAAGTATGTTTTTCCATTAATAACCAGTAGTAAGTCCCCTTAAATCATGTTAAAAAACTAAATCACCTGCAAATTTATAGAAAAGTACACTTAACTAAGCTTATACTAACCAAATCGTACGCTTTCCATGCATCCACTAATTTATCCGAACACTAATCCGCTGGTGAATTGAGCCTGGCGTACACTAATCGAAGCGTATAGCAACTTATGCGCATACACATCCATGCATTAATTAATTGGGCGTACACTAATTCGCGGTACACTAATTAGCGCTTACACTAATCCACGAGTACACCAATTAATGCCTACATTAATCCACCTATACTCTAATTTACCGGCACAATGTAACACCCATAAATTATTTTAAACTAAACTTTTCGTTTAATAATCCACACACACTCATAAATCCATAAACTTACCCAACAATTATTTTGGAATAAATATATTGAGAATATATTAAAATGAGTCCGAGAAACTTATCTTATTCAAAATTATTGCAAATGTAGTTTTTATATCTTTGATATCAAACCTTATTTAATAAAACATATTTGTATACATTGATATCAAAAGTTAATATAAATGAAGCGCCAAGGATTAGTCGGCGACTAAAATAGACACTAAATGCGTCAACCTCCTTCAAATATATATTTTCTTTATTTTTAATTACAATTACTATTAATTACTATTACTTTTAATGTCATACAATTTAAAAATTATTTTATTCATTTTATTTATGAGAAAAACTAATCCACTAATCAAATGCAAACATTCATCCCTTTTGACGCATATCCAACGCACAAAACTGATAAAATTCAAATCATTTGCCAGAACTGAAACTTTTTAAAACTGGAATCAACAACTTTTTAGGGGATTCCGTACTGAACCCTTGAGTTTGAGGTTTACTCAAGTCTGAGAACCTTTTGTGGCCACTTTTTAATTTGTTTTTAACTTAATTTATTTTGAATTATTAATTTGTTTTAAATAATTATTATTATGAATTAAACGCTAAATTTTGTTACATAAAAATTGAATTAATTAGTAATTGTATGAATTCTCTTAATTGGGTTTTTCACTACATTTACCAAGTAAATGATTATAATTCAAAAATACTTGCCTTTTTAATTGAAAATAAAAACAAAAATAGGTTTTTTAAAAAATTCAAATAAATATTTGACTGCGTGGCAGTTACATTTTAGTTATATTTTATTTTTTCTAATTAAAAATCTTTTATAACGAAATATTAATTGTTTATATTTTTCAATAGATTTGAACTAATTAACGAATGTGGTCATTATATACTTGATAATTCATTAACAAATTTATATCGTAGACATCATATAAGTAAATATTTTAAAAATTTTATTTTCAATGATTTTGAAAGTTCTCAGCCCTTAAACTTTAGTGAAATGTTTAACAATATTTTATTGCTTTTAATTTTAGGCCAATTATTAAGTTTTATTTGTTTTATTATAGAATTGTTGTATAAATATATTTTTAATATATATTTGGTTTCAAAATTTCCTTCAATTCTCACTCGGATTAATCAATAGTTTAATTCTCTTTAAAGTATTTATTATACAAATATCTATGAATAATTAAATGAGTATTTTTATGAATAATTAAAATTAAATCGAAATAGATTTTTAAAAACACTATTTTAAATGAATTTAATTGAAACAAAAATATTTTGACGCCATTATATCAAAACCATTTAAAAACATATTTATTAACAATTATTTATTCTAAAGTATTTTAATATTTTTCATTAGTTATAAAGTATTATAATTTGAAAAAATAAACAAATTTATTAAACACGATTTTTGGTCAAATTAAATGGTAATTATATTCACCCAATTAAACAATAATATAAATTCCAGGGATGGTCAAAGGGGGTATTTCGGAAGAAGATATTTTCCTCCGTGGAGAGCAAAATTACCAAAATAACCCCCCCCTTGGAGAAAGAATTGGTAGGCCCAAATACCCTTACACCTTTCCGCTTGAGTCGAGATCTTTGGCCATCATTGAAAATTCTATTCCTTTTTTTAGGAAAACCTTTGGATTATTACTAAAATAAATGGAAAAATTTATTATTTAATTTGTAGTGATTTTATAATTTTTATATTTTGACCATAAATTTGATGAATCGTTTTGTCTTATTTCCATCGGAAACGTTTTCATCTTTTCCTAAAAACCCAGTTTTCGGGTTCGACTTGTGGTCGATTTGGAGTTGCTCTAATTGATAGGTTTTGTCAGCATTACTGTTGTGTTGATTTCTTTTAACCCATTCCTCGAGCCTAAAGTCATGCATTTGTTGTTTTTGTTGAATATCTCTTTCTAACGGTCGCTGTCCAGTGCCTTCAATAAACTGTTTCATAGATAACACCCTTTCCCCATTGTCAGCCCTACCAAGCATTTCCTTGTCTTCTTCTTCTTCATTGCCACCCAATTCTTCAGCTCTTCTTTGGAATTCTCTTTCAAAAACCAATTTTTGAAGTCTTTCTTCGTGTTGTGGACATCGATATGGAAGTGATTCTAAATAATAAATTTCTTCATCTCTGGAGGCCTTCGATTCCTCTAATCTTTGCTGAATTTTGGGTTCTTTTTCTTCATTTTCCCAAAGAGAAGGACTGACTGAACCCGAATTGGATTTATGTAAATATGAATTATTAATGACTCGACTATTGTTTGTCTTAAAAGCGTCTAAAAACTGAGTTTTTGCAGAACTAATCGTCGGTGACCTCAACGGTTCGTACCATCGCGAAGACGAATAACCTGATGGTCTGTATCTATACCTGAGAATCGGTGGCTGTAAGTTTACCTGTGTCTGAGGTATGTTCTCATGGGTTTCGCGATAAGAGTTATATGAATAAAAGTTCGAATTATAATTTGAAAGCATTTGTGCTGACTTTGGTCGAGGTTTAGGAGGGGGAGGCGTTGTCTTTCGTAGCTGTGGTACGCTGCTCATCCCTGTCATTTGCTTCTGAGCATAATATGGCTGCCGTTGTGGCCATAGGTTTTTCGGAACATTTCCTCGAAGGCTAGCATTCATTTGAGGTTTTCCTGAATGAATGTGTTCTTCCCTTAGAAGGACTTCTTCAGGCATTTCATCCATTTTTAACTTTTGTCTCATGAGATCTCTCTGTCGCGGAACGATTATAGAATATGGGCGAATAATTTCATTTTTTCGACCCTTTGGTTGGGGAAGAGTAGTAGTGGTCATTAAGTTGTCTTCACTTTTGCTGAACTGAATTCTTGGCTTCGCTGGCATTTGATGTTTGGCTCAAACACCACTAACTTTATTCCTGTGGCCACACATTTGTAATTTCTGTTCGTTACTTATTATGAAAATAGGACTCCGCATATCAGGTTCACTCTTTCGACACGGATTTTCATAACCTCTGGGTATTAAAGGCGAGTTTCGTTCCAAAATACTTTCCAGTCTGTGATATATGGCTCCCTTTTTGGCCACTTTCAGTGTGACATTTGTCCCCTTTTTAGTCATTAACTCTGCGGCACGTCTTTGAGTTATACCAATAAGAGAATGTCCGTCAACTGTAAGCAATTGATCGCCAACTGTAAGTCGTCCGTCCAAATTAGCGGCGCCGCCCTTTACTACCGATTTTATATAAATTCCAAGTCTTTCCTGATTAATACCCCTGGCCATAACAATTCTCAAACCAATTCCATTATTACTCTTTTTTAGTTTTATTATTTGCACTTCAGGTTCAGACTTCGGGACAGACATTTGCTGTTTTGGTGAATGAGTGGATTGTATTGATTGAGGCTTTGGTTTTGTCATCACTTGTGATGATTTCATTTGGATTTGAAACAAAGTATTAGTTTGTTGAGACATGTCGGCTACCGATTAGATAATATATGAAGGTCTTTTTAGCCTAGGATCAGTAAATCCAGCACTAGTATGAATTAGCGTCAATATCTTGGATCTTGACCCAAGTTGTAGATCAGCTCTTATTCACAATTCAATTAGATTTAAATGATTAAAATATATTATAAATGAATAGAATTTTAGTAAATACAAGAATATATAAACATATAAAGAATGTGCAGAAGGAGATCAAATTTACAAAGATACAATTAGATTTATTAACTTTACATTCCTTTCATGCCTTTTTTATTATCCATTATTTTTATAATTTGAGCTAGATTATTAAACATATAGATGTATAATTTTAGATGAATAAGGATTTATTTATTTAATGTTTATTTAATATTTTATTAAAGAACTATTATTAGTTTATTATAATTTATATATTTTAATGTGAAATATATTATATATAAACCAAGGTTATTCAAATTTAATGTAATCTTGGTCTAAATTTATAAAATTTTTAAATTTATGTTTTTAAAAATGTCTCAAAAAAGTAAAATATATCCTAAACAAAAATGATCAAGGCAAATTGATTTCATTAAATAAATTTCATTTTGAATATACCCAGGATAATAACCAATATCAAAAATAAGACAAACAATTAATTATAATAATTATATCTTGACATTAATTAAATATTTACAAGAATATTTTGATAACTTTTGTCAATATTTAAATAATTTTTTTACGCAAATAATTTTATTCGTAAATAATTTAACGCCTCTAATAGTGGACAAATTAATAGTAAACATTCAAATAACCTTGATAATAAAATGAATGAGAATATTTGGATGGAATTTTCCAATAAATAAATTATATTAATTTAAGAAAATTATATAAATAAAATAAACGCCTCTAAGAAAACAAAAATTTAATCAAAAGCATAAAATGAAGGCCAGAACTAAATTATATAAAGACTATAACTCAAACAACTTTCAACAAATTCTTTCGTCAAATGAAATAAAACAAAAAATTTCTAAAAACTTAATCGATTTTATTTATAATTTACATAATTTTATTTATTTGTCGTATTATAGAGTATTAGAGGTAACACTTTTATTATACTTTTAACGATTATAAACTTCAGGTAAGGAATCGAATCATAAAATAATTATAGTTTTATATAAATAATTGATTTATAATAGGAGTGAGACTTGAAAATAGTTTTATATAACTTTTAAGTTATAATTTTGTCAACTCATCTAAAAGTAAATTTTCCTTTTAGTAAAAAAAAGGTGAGGTAATGTTGCTGGTTTCTTTAGAAAGTTTGAGATATCTAATTTAAAGAAAAAATGGATCATGATACAGTGTTTAAACACAAATAAATTGTTATTAATATCTCATGAAATTAATGTAATGCAAACAAATAAAAAAAATATTTCTTTGTAATAGTGTAGGAACCAGTATTGTAATGTTTATGCTACCTAGCTAAAAAATGAATTCATATGTCATATATCCTGTTTAATGCTTTAATACTTTTCTAATACACAACTCTTTGTGGGTATTTTTTTGCAAGATCTCAAAATTTGCTAGTCTTTTACATATAAATCGTTTGATTAATATGTTTGAATAATCAAATTTAATCTTGTAATGACATTAAATGTCAAAATTTACAAGTTTTTTGGTCTTATTTTATCAAAAATATAATGGAATTCTATAAATTTTTGAGAAAAAACAACTAAAAACGAGTTTTTATGCTATTTTATCAAAAATTGTGAAAAACCGGCGCTTCGCCCCGGCTCTGTTTTTTGAGAGGGGGTCCTTTTTCCAATATTTCCTAGTGAGGTTTTTTACCGATTTGTAAATCTTAGGGGGTATTCCGGTATTCGCCATCCCTGATCTTTATTTAATGGTGGGGACAATAAAATAAATTACCTTGTTCAAATAAATGTTTATGACTATCTAATGACTATTCTATGGTTACAAATGTTTAGTTATGAGGAAATATTGGAGCAAAATTAAAAAAGGATGGCTGCTTCCGGGTCAGCTAGCACCCTGAATTTTTTGTTTGCAATCGATAGAGGACATTGAGCTGAATTCAAAAATATAAAAATATTTAGGAAATTTTATAAGGTTCACCCGCTAGAGGGCGTCAAAGTTTGAATTATTAGGTTTGAATTTGCCCTTTAGGAGATATGTAATCCCACTAAATCAAGCATTCTTACTCGAATAAAATAGATCTTCATCTCCTGCAACAAATACCTTTTCAGATATACATGTTTTTTGGTATATTCGATCAAAACTCAGTCTGGTCTTCAAAAATTTTTAATTTTCCAATTTTTTATTTTCATGAATTGTTATACTTCATCAAAAATAAATAGCAATTTAAGTCATCAATTATTTGAAAAAGCAAAAATTGCGTCTAAAAATTGAATTTAAATTTGAATATAAGGGTCGGGAAAGGTTTCATTTTTAGGAAAAAGTATGCCCTTTAAACCCTTATTTTTATTATATAAAATTATAGTTTAAAATAACGAAGTTTTTCAATGAATATCAGAACACATTTATTGCTTACATCACAAAACTATAATTTGATTGCAATGATAGAAATGATATCACGTGTCGTATGCTTTTAAAATATATGTTTTATTAAAAATGGAAGCAAATAGTGATAATTTTGGGAAAAAATAATAGAAAGAAAACCATTGAAAGTTGTTTTGGTGAACAATCAAAAAGATATTTGTATTGATTTAAAAACAATAAAAAATTAATTGAAACTATTTGTATCATTAAGGGTTTAAAGGGCATACAATACAAGGGTACGGGTTTGGAAATTTGTCTAAGGGTCGGGAAAGGGTTTGTAACTTGTAATTTGCTAAGGGTTCGGGAAGGGTAGGGTCGAGAAAAATTGGAAAAATTCAAGCTCTAATACATAACAGGCAATAATGATTATTATCATACATTATAAGGTATAGCGAGTCCGCCAAATCATTTGATTCCGTACATAAGACACAGAGAAACATAACAAACAGATCCATAACATACAGAGTTCACATTTATATTTACAAAATGATATAATTTTAATATTTAAAAATAAATTTTATTTTTAGTTATAAAATTGATTTAAAGCAAAATACAAATAATGGCTGCATTTAAATCATTACAAAATAATCTTAAATTTATTAAATTTAAATATATATTAAAGTATGAACTTGGTGATATATTTCAATGTAATAACTTGTATGACCAAATACCAGAAAATGTTACCATTATTCCAGTTACACATAGATGGGTAAAACCTATTAAATTATATAAATGTAAAATTTAAACTAATTTTTTTATAGAATAATATGATGCCCCATGAAATCGCATTATTGGAATTTATTTTATGCAAGATGAACTACTTAGTTAAATTTTTTAAATGGGTAAATATATAATTATTTTAAAAGTTCTAAAATTTATTTCACTTATTAAAAAATTTTTTTTGACCATGTAAAATAACATATGGGATCAGTGAATTTAATTTTAAAAATAGCATGGTTAAATTCTTAGAGAAAATTTTATTACAAATCGGAAATCAAATGAACTTTTTAAAATTTTAAAAAGTAAAATTCCTTGGTCAAAATCCTTAAAATCTAAAGTTTAGATAAGGATGATTAACCAAGAGACTATTTACCGAAAAACAATTAATAGAAAGACAATTATTTTATGAAAACACAAAATATAAAAAATATAAAAATTATTCACGATTATTCCTGAATAGCAACATCCTTGGTTGCTCTTCATTTAAATTTCGGTAAATAATCTTTGGGTGAATAGTTTTTCGGTTAATCGTCTACCACCGATTCCTAGGTGACCCAAATAAGGTGAAACTAATTTAATTCATATAAAAAACAATTTTAAATTCTTTTAAATTTAATGTTTTGAATTTCAGAATTTAAAAGAAATATTTAGCGGAAAGTTATTAGGATTTCGCATATATTTTTTGGAGGAATATTTCAAGATTTGGAGACATGATATGAAAATAGTTCAAATTCATCAGAGGTTTGCACTAAATTTAATGTCCGGGTTAAATCTAAAACGCGACTCAACATATCTATCATTTATGCGACTTTTGGGATTTGAAGTATTGTTCAAATTTTTTGGTTTTGATTTCAATTATTAATAAATTATTATATATTTCTCTTAAATTAGATTTGGGTCACATTACTATTCTCTGGTTTAATATTATCAATGTTGCTAAATAAGAGTGACCATGCTCATTATACATATAAAAGATGCTTTCTAATCATGATTCAATTAATTACCAATCAATCGCCTAATTTTACGATAAGAAATAAGAGCCAATTATTTTTGGCGATCAGTCTATTATTCAGTGCATTCTTTATTATAAATGAATTCACAAACTTATTATTAGATATATTTTTTACTCTAAAACCGTATCCAATCGTTAATAAAATTATGGATATTTTTAATAATAATAACAATTTACTCATATATTTTAATTATAAAGAAAATCGACGTCGTCTTATTGAACTTGGTAAAATTATAGGTATCGACTTTAAAATAAGAAAAGGTCTTACTGAAAAATTTATGAATGAATATAAGCTTGAAAATAAAGCATTAAAAAATGTATTCAGTAAAATTTATCATGGTGAAATGGTTTTGATAACCAATGACCTTCAAATTAATTATTATTTGAACACTTTTGAGGACATCCGAAATATATTTTGCAGATCTAATGACAAATATTTTCCAGAAAATATAATATTAATGATATCAATGCGATATCCCTTTTCAGATATGATTTATTACTTGTAATTAAAATTCTTTTATAAAGAAATATTAATTTATTATATGTTTCAATAGATTACAGCAAATTAGCGAATGCGGGCATTACTTACGATATGAATCATTAGTATATTTGCATCAAAAACATCATTTAAGTAAACATTTTAATAATTCTAATTCTATTATCAATGATTTTGAAAGTTCTCAACCAATAAGTTTTGGTGAAATGTTTAACAATATTTATATTCTTTTAATTTTAGGTCAATTATTAAGTTTTATTTGTTTTATTATAGAATTATTGTATAAATATATTTATAATTTGTTTTTGATTTCAATAATACCCTCAGCCCTTACTCGGATTAATTAATAATCTAATGCTCTTAAAGTAGAGATATTGAAAAAAATATTTAATACAATCCTGGACACTACTATTGTCCATATCTTAGACTTCTATTATTCTTGAATGGGTCAATGGATTTTCAAAAGGTTTCACTAAAATAATTTTAATTTTATGAACAATTATTAAAATAAATTACTAAGAAAAAATAAAAATTTGTATTAATGATTTATCCAAATAAATTTAATAAAACAAAACATTTCTGTGACTTCTTCTTCGTCTTCATCGCCACCCAATTATTTATCTCATCTTTGGAAGTTCCCTTTCAATAACTAATTATCGAAACCTTTCTTAGTGTTGTGGCGATCGATATGTGAGTGACTCTAAATATTTCATTTCCTAATCTCTGAAACGCTTCCATTTCTCTAATCTTTCCTGAATTGCATTTTATAATAACAATAATAAAATTTTCATTTAAATTATCTATATAACCAAGATGATTTCATTATAAGTTCAACTATCAATACAATTATTGAAATAAAAGAAAAACTTAAAAGAAATAAAATTTCCTCGGTAACTTGGTTAACATGGATCGTTTCAAACTTGAACTGATCGGCAATTATTTTTTGATCAAAAATATCGATATAATCGTCTGTTCGGAGACAATTTGCTGTCCATTTGGAATATAACCCTGATTCTGTACTCCATTTTATTCTAGAATAAATTAAAATCAATTTCTGAAATATTTTATAATTCAATTACATTATATTCATATCAATCAAATATTTATGCTTTTGATCTAGCATAGTAGCCAAGAAATAAGGTAATTTTGGTCCGCCATATTTGGAAATATGTAGTTTATCAAGGAAATTTGAGTTGTTGCTTAGTTTTGACATTTTAATAAGCAAAAATACCAAGGTTAATCTTTTATTTATAAAAGCTGTTCGACCACTGGATATGTTTTTTGCAAAATCTTTCAGAAATTCATTTGATGACAAATCCTCGTATGTGACCTTGTTCAATTTTTCACTAGAATCAAATATACCCCTATCCCTTTCTTTTTCAATATGAAGAGTGAAGGGGTCGCTCTCCAGAGCTGTGATTTGTGGCACATGTTTTAAATCATTCCACGAATCAATTAATTTCATAGGAATTGGTTTCACCTTTTCGTCTAAAATTAAGTTACAGAACTTTATTGATATAAACATTGCAGTCAATAACCAAGAATATATTAAAAGTCTAAATGTTAGCACATTAGTTTTAAATGATCTTGGTGTTTCCCTGGAAAAAAGTATAACTGAAGTTTCCATTAATATTTGACTGAAATTATTAAAATTTCTCTCTTTTAGAGACAAAACCACTGAAATAGAAATCAGTGATAATATCAGCAAAATTGTTGTCCAAAAGTCAAAATAAGTGAAATAATTAAACATTTGTAAATTTCCCGGATATTTGTTGTATGCGATATGACTCTCTTCAGTGTAGTCTATGACTCGGGTGAGAGAAAAATCCATGAGTCCGGCATAGGTTTGAGTAAATGTTACAAATATTGAGGCGTCCGCTAAGGTCAGAATAAAGTTCGGGGGTGATTCTGCGAAATATTCCATCATTTCATCATATGAGTCAGGTGGTTTATATAATTTTAACCTGAAATTAATCAATAAATATTTACATATAAACAAAATTGAAAATTACCATGCTCCTCTAAATTTGGCCAATTCTCTAAGTAATAGCACGAGTGGTCCATATATTCTATAAGTTTCGCTATTATTAATAAAAGCAGGATAATTAACAAGAGGCAAATAACGAGCAGGGACAAATGTAATCGTCTCATTTGAATAATTTTCGGAAAACTTAACTTTCATCAAAGTCTTGTTAAACTCAACAAAATTATCTAGATTAACTTTCATTTTGCTAATTATTTAATGTTATAACTTTTTAAAAATGTTTTATAAAAAATATTATCTTGATAATTGTTAACAATGTAATTTTGTTTTGCACAATAGAGCAATTATAATAGCTTAAATGGAATAGCCTTGTACTATTAATATTAGGTAACTTGTTTACAACAATAAAATAATTAGATATTAGTCAATAATCTTGGAAAAAACTATTATCTAATTAATGATCATTTCTTTTATAGAAATCTGTGATAGACTTCTACCATATGTTTAGATTCCTCGATAATTAGGAATTGTGTAATATAGATTAGCAAGATCATTAAATATACAACACGAATATATTCCCCTAGGTATTATTATTATAAAACCTTAAAATATTCCTAGATTATTTATGAAATAACTGTATAATAAATATCTATTGATTAAATAATAGGATAATTTAATATAATACTTTAACAAGGCAAAGGTTTATAACAAGATTTAAGCCAAGATTATTGAATTCTTTTTAGTAAATATATTATTTTTGCTTGTTAAATTACCTGTTTGAATTAGAAGAGAAAATAGAGCAAATGTTCTCATGTTTTTATTTGTGAATGTTTTACAGTGAAGTAGTCTTTAGGGGTAGAGAATAGTCACTATTTAATAATGGATGCAAAGATTGCAAGTTATAAACTTTTTTTAATTTTTTTAATTTAAAAAATAAAATAGATTATTGTAAAATGATATTGATCAATCATTATAATTAATAACTTGAAAAGAATGATTATTAAGATCCAAATCACACTTTTATTTGTATTTTAAAACTTTTATTTTAAATTCAAAATTA
>JAQIXI010001642.1:0-12811 GCA_034700165.1 Galumnidae sp. Gr-Ori-00277 | reverse complement strand
CAAAAATGGTTCATAACATCCGTCAGTTCATAAGATCGGTCACAAAAATGCATTGTTTATAGTAGTTTTGGTTTTTAGTTTTGGTTCATAAGATCAGTCAGTTCATATGACCGGTACTTCATAACATCGGTCATTCACTGTACTATTTATTAATATTTGAAATAAAGGATAAAACCGGATCTGATTTCTTAGAAATGTGGGACCGAACCCACACCCATGAGATCAGAAATTTTTAATGATAGAACTTTTGGTATTTTCCTTTTATAAGTAATTATATTTTGTAATGAAATCTATTCATTATTTAAGGCAAAGTATAAGTAATATTCAATAATATATAAGTCATATAATATATCAAAATAAGTCATACAATAAGTAAATGAAATTTAAGAACAGATTATAATTAAAAAACAATTTCTAAATAAAAAATTGCGAATCTTATAAAGGAATATAAAAAATGATAGTTATCTGTAAAATGTCACCATGGTTAAAAATTTCAGCCGAACGGATAATTTGTTGTTCGCTTTCATTCTCTAATTTGAAGCATTCATTTACTCAGAACTGTCTAATACTTACTTTTATTTTTATCCCTCCTTTGAAATATTGAAAATCTCCTTAAGTTTAGTATAAGATTTCAATTTAATATAATTTATATCGATTTGCAATTGATTTTCATTTGAAACTAGATCTCAGAATATCCAGGTCGAGTGATCGATAGTTTTATCAAAAAGGGATTTGGTTTTTCATTCCTTAGAAGTGTTCCATTTTTTAGATTACTTTTACATAAGAATCCAAAGCTTTTATTTTTAATGGAAAGAACTGAACGTCAAAACAAAACATATTTTATATTTTAATAAAAAAAAGTTTTTTTTAATAAATACATGTCTTGTATTTCATAATTATATTTAACAAATGATTATAGGATTGAATCGAATGATTAGAAAAGAATGAAATCATTGACAATATTTGTGACATTATTGGTGTCACGTATTGCTGGCCTTTCTTTGGATGAAATCCATTCCTCTTCGAAAACATTCAAAACCATTTCAGATAACAATAAAGATAAAAGTCTGAGGAGTGCTATCGACACAATTCGCAGAAGAAGACAAGAATATCCGATCTCACAAAGTGGATATGGCCAAAACAGTCTTCCATTAATATATTATGAAAGATTGTACGACCAAATGGCAGAACAACCAATTGTTGATCTGCTCGGGGTAAGTCTAACATTATTTCTATTCATTATGAGTTTTAATAAAAAGTGGATAATTAGGGATTATTTTAATGACACATTTTTTATGATTTAATGACTGAATAACTAAACAGAAAATAATTAACTGCTTTTAATATAACGACAGAGTTTTCATTTTATTATGAACTTAGTTAGTTAATAATAAACTGAAAGATTATAAACTAAACTAGTTAGTTTATTTTCTAATAAATGGCTTACATTTACTTCGGAAGAATCACATCAATGTTTTGATCAAATATTCTGATCTATACTATGCTATTCTGTTTGACAATAATGATAGCATAGTTCAGAGGATCCCTTTGAGCATATATTCTTCAAATTTATTATTCGTTGATAAGGGAGTGCCAGAAATGACATAAAACTCAATTATTCTTTTGATAAGTTATTCTAAGGCCAGCGATTCTAATATTGAATTCAATAAATGCTATCCATTGCTATCACTTTAATATACATTCAAACAATATTTAATAAAAAATAAAATTTAATTTTAAGAAAGTTTAAATGTTTAATCTTATTAGTTTCACTATACCTCTCCTGACTGTCCCCTCATTTTATCCAATTATACTCCAGAATTAAAAGAACTTTTCAAATGGAAAATGAGTTAATATTATTCTAATGTTTTGTTTATTTTCAGTCTTACCCTTAATCTCTATTAAACTCTTCATTATATTATTTCCCAAAAATAGTAATTTTTATTATTCAAAAATATTCCATTTTGTGAACATTAGTCCAAATTTTGAAAAGTATTCGCAACTGTAGTGCACTGTACTGTTTATGTACTGTTTATCCATCCATATATTCATTAGCTTTTAAGTTAAATTAAAAACATTAAAAATTGATTACTTTAGTAATAGAATTCCTTTTGCTTTGAATTTATTCATTAATTTGTTTATCAGCGAAAACAAATTGATTCCGAATATTTGGAGGACTCCTTCGATAAGGATATTCTTTCGGCTGAATTAGCGCTTAAGTTATCACAACTTTTAGAATCAAATGATAGAAAAGAGTCAAATGTCGGACACAGAGTTTACAACAGAATCAATAAGAAGAAGAAAAGGAGTACTACTAAACAAAACAGTTATTTCAATGACATTAATGACCGGAAACTTTCTAAAAGTGTTAAAAGCGTTAATAAACACAAAACAAATTTAATTAAAACTTTGACAAAACGAAAATCGAGTCGAAGGGTTCTCAACGACCATTTCAACATTGAAGAGAACCATCACTCTGTGATACCAAATAATTTACGGATAAAACCGACTAAATCTTCACTTAAGTCTAGAGTCAAAAGTAATAAAAGAGTTGGAAATAAATTGAAGTCCAAAGAATTGGGAAAAAAGATTAGGAAAAGAAAAGTCGAGTTAACGGCGACTACAGATACCAGTGTTAGTAACAATAGAACCACTAATAAGACCAACAAAAAAGACTTAAAAACTACGGATAAAAATATAGTCTCAGAATTGAATGAAATTCTGTCGGAGGATAACAAAAATGAAACAAAAGTCGTAAAAAATGTTAAAAATTTGAATTCATCCGAGAATTCAACGAAAAAGGTTAGAAAAATGACAAAAAGGAATGACCCGAATATCGATTTGTTAATTGAAAATTTAAACGACCGAAACACAGATAAAGACGTTATAAATGAAGACATAATTATTTACCCAAATATTGATAACAGAGAAACCAAAGATGAAATTCAGGCAAATAATGAACTCAACGAATGGCTTCGAAGAGAATTCTATGAAAATTTGGCAAAAACTTTGGCTACAATGAGAAGGAAAAGAAGTGAAGACCAAAATGAAGATCAAAATGGATATCAAAATGAATACCAAAATGAAGACCAAAATGAAGACCAAAATGAAGAGCAAAATGAAGACCGAATCAGTGATGAAGAGTTAGAAACAATTGGCGACAAAATTATAGCTATCGATGACACCAATGAATATAACGATAATATAAACGACGAAGAATTCAATAATTTTAATAAATTAATCGATGATTCGGACAAAGTTTATGTAATCGAAACCAATGATGACGACAATGAAGACAATAAATATGCAAACGATGACAACAATGACAGTAATAATAGTGAAGACTCTCTAAATTGGAATCATTTGGAAGAAAGGAATGCAAATATTAAAAGCAAGAGAAGTGTTCCCTCATATTTTGGTGACATTGAAGACAATATTGAGTCGAATGATATAAATTCCAAACGTTTTACTCGAGTCTATAATAATCTCGAGTCAATAGAAGATTCACTTCTTAGTGAAGCACTCGATTTAATTCAAGGAACGGCAGCAAAAGGTTCTCAAAGAGAAGCCAACAGTAAAAAGATTGCTAATAGACTGGACGCCGCCTATGATATCGAAGACATGAGAACTGCTTTGGATGATCTCAGCAACACTTTTAGTAAAATAAACAGTGAAAGAGATAATTATGTTAACGATGGAGAAGAAACTAATCAATTGGAAACGACTCCCACTCGACTCACTTCTCATCGAATCGATGTTCACAAAAAAGACTCTTTTTTGGGTAATTTTATTCATTAAAGTTTCAATTATTAACTTTTTTTTATTAAATCACAAATAATTTTCTTATTTTATAATGAATTTAATATTAATTCCAAAGTTTTAGTTTTAAATTGACATTCAGTCAAATTAAAATTTTATAATATTTATTTAAAAGTTTATTTACTAATTTATTTTAGTCCAATATATCAAAGTTATCCTGATAATTTAGTATTATATAAGATTTGCAACAAAATATATAAAGTATTTAAATAATATTTCTTTATATTAATTTATTTATTGATTGGTTTTAATGCTTTTAACTAATTTTCAGACGATTCGAGAGAAGAATCGGATGACAAGTGCTTTGAAATGGAAGGCCTTTCGAGTGACTGTTCTTCAGTCGGAGATTTGCTTCCAAATAGTGAATTCCGGTTTTCTTTCATTGAGTCGTGTAATTGGCATCAGTTGTGTTATACCTGTGTATGTATTCATTTCTAAACATCCATTAATTAAATGGAATTACAATCAATGGATTGCTTTTATTTAAGGGAGAAATATATGGTTTGCTGTCGAGTGACTGCGACGCAGGCTTTCTGGAAGCCAGTCGTCTGTCGTGTGCCGGCAGTCCTTCGTGTGAAGCATTTTCAAGACTCATTTTATCGCCATTACGTCAAAGCCGTGTCTACTATAAGAGTTCTGTTCCTCAAATCTGTTATCGATTTCAGTGTATAAAAGATTTCTTATTTGTTTCTCAAAACAATAATCGTTAGAATAATTGTTTGATTTTTGATCACAAAATTAATTATTTAATTAATCGTTTAATACCTTAATTGGTATCCATTTGTTGGTTGAGTGAAAACAGATTTACTGTAATATTGAATAGTTTTCGGATTGATTTATAATAAACTATTTGAGTAAATCGTGTCTTATTCTCAAAACGATTTAACCTTAACTTTAATTCTCAGTATTTTATAAAAAAAAATAAAAAGTTGTAAAGAGTTGTAAATCACTTTAATTCTCATAATTTCTTAGACAAAACCAAATAAATATCTAATTAAATGACATTTTATGCTATAAATGTTGTCGTAAATCAGAAATTTATTTTTATTAACAAAAAGATATAAAATTTTTCTGGTCTTTAGTTTGTGTTGTCTTTCAATTCATGGAATTTATCGATCGTTTAATGAATTTTCCAGAATTTATACGAATCGTAGTTTAGTTCAAATATTGTTGAAAAACAGTAGGAAATTCACTTTGGGTTAAGAAATTAATTAAATGCTTTATATCTATAGCTCAGCCATAAAAGCCTATTCTCGAGTATTAAAAAAATGATGGATTGCGTCCAATAAAGTGGTATTGTCTGAGCCCTAACACAAAATCAATATTCATAACAAAAATAGTTCAGTGAATAGAAATTCATTCCATTTATTGGATTTCTATTTAAATATTGATTTCGAGTAAATTAAAAAAAATTATTTAAATTTGGAAACATTTCTAATATATTAAAGCCTGCTTTTCATTTAAATCTATTTGACCTTGCTAATAATCTTGTAATTGCAGTGCGTTAGGTGTTATTTGATAATTGTAACATAACTGATGTTTTTTAGTTAATTTGAAACTTAATTTTATTACAATAAAAATGTGGGAAAACAATAGATTTGTTGTTAACTAATTAGTTAATTAAATCTGACAATGAGTACATGTACTTGGTAATTTAAAGTGGAATTTTGATATAAAACTATTTTAAATTATTAAAATTATTATTAAAATAAAACAGTGACTGATTAGTCGTTAAAGTGAGTCCTCAGATATTAAAAAAATAAAGAAATATGATGATATTCATCTTGGTCAATAGTATATGAATATATAAAAAATTTGTGCGAATGACCACTCCTTCACCCGAATATCAGAATAGGTTGTCGATTGATTGAAGATTGATTGTATTGTGAATAATATATCATGGAAATAAAATAACTTTTGAACTTATGAATAAATGAGTAAATTTAACTTTCATGAATAAGTAACAAGGTGAAATTTGCAAATAAACTATTCATTATGTATATCTTTCATTAATTTTCATATATTTTCATACACATATGCGACATAATAAATTGTTTACTTGCAAATATCGCCTTGTTGCTTATTTATGATAGAATAATTTTACAAATATTAGTGAATATAGTGAATATAGTGAGTGTGATCATTTTTACTCCAATTCATTGTTATTTTATTCATAAATACTTTTAATGCAATCAATCTTTAAGAGACGCGTCGTTTACAAAATAAAAGTGAATTTTCAGTTAAATTATTCAAAAATTTAAAAATATTATTCAATTTTTCATTAAAATCTATTAAAAAACTCTCAATTAGACAAATTAATAATCAAAATTTTACCTTGCCAAAATTAAACATGGGGTACTAGGTCAAAATAGGGGTGAGTATATTATAGTTATTTACAAAATTTTAGTTATATAACAAATTAAAGTATAGGAGACTCTTTTAATTAAGGGTTAGTTTTCAATACACTCCACTGCTATTTTTGTGAAGTACCAGTTCTATGAACTAGGCCAGTTTTATGAACTTATAAACCAAACCCTTTGTATATGAGTTTATATAAAATTAAGTCCAGTTTTATGAACTTAATCATCGGGACGGCTAACTTCACAAAACTGACAGTGAAGTGTACTTTCATTACTTATTGAGTCCAATAACTTTATATGAGTACAAAAAATAGAGTCAATATATTGTAAATAAATAAAAAGGAATTCAGACTATCCATAATTGATATTGTTGCTTGGTGATTATATTACATATTCTGAGTTTATTTATTACATCATTTAATTATTGATTAATAACCTTACATAAACTGATTTGTAATCCATTGCCTTTTATTATAACCTTTGGATTATAGTCTTTAAGATAATAATTATTGTCGAGACTTTCTCTTTGATTCCAATCGATATTATAAACAACAGAATTGTTTCGAACACTATTTATATCAATATTTGTCTGAAGAACTTTTAGAACAATAGAGTGATTATCACTAAAAGTAAATAAAGAGGGAAAACAAGTCTTAAGAATATATATTCCGGTTAATCCAATACCAGATCCTAATTCTAATACACATTTATTTTCGACCAAATGTTTATTATTTGCGATAAAATGTGACAAATGTTTGGCCGCCGACCAACTCTTCAGTCCAGTGGTTCCATCGATTACTAAATTATCTGATTCCTGGAGACTTATAGACTGTCCGTCACTTAAAATATAACTCAAGTAATTGAGATTATAATCACTTTCAATACAATCAAAATCAGATAAAAGTGAGGCATAACTTATTGAAAGTTTTTCGCAAACATTTAAATCCTTTTCTTCTAAACATTTAATTAAAGTTTTGGCAAAAATCTGTCGATATTTCAAAGAAATTGGATATCTTTTAACCAAATTGTGATCAATGGTTGCATTTAATAACTTATTTTGATTCTCTTCAGAAGACCATTCATTTAAGTGATAATTCTTTTGATAAAAATAAAATTAATTTTAATTTTAATAATTAGTTTAAAACTGAAAACAAACCAAATATTTGAAAATAACAGGAATTTGTGTTTTTGAGAGAAATAGTTTTGTTAACAAATTATAATCAAATTGTTTATCATTTAATTCCATTTTATCATCAAATCTAATGATTAAACAATACTTAAATGAAGAGATAATTACTATAAAATTACTTTAAATATTAATTAAAAGAAATATTAAAAAGTAATTATTGTTTAAAATATTTGAGTAAAAGAAAAGTCCAAAATAAGAACGGATTTAACATTTTATACACAATTAACGACATTTAACTCACAAATAGACCCCAAATATAGTCGACACCGAATTGATTATAGTTTAGGACTGAATCGTTGCTCCAAATTTCCCGTTTAGTGACTCGTAGTTAGAACTGAACTCTTCCTCGGAATCTGCCGTTTAATGACTGTCTTAGACTCTTAGTGTTTAGATTTGTTGGCTTTCGATCCGATACTAAAGTGTTGTAACTTTTCATACTCTCAACAAAGTTTAGGTCTAATATTAATTTATTATTGAAATTCTTTTTTGAAAATATGCGCCAAAAAAAGGTTTGAAATAAAGTCTCGAAAACTCGTGTTTTTGTTTATAAATTCAAATGTTTTGACTTTTACTTCAAAAAATGAGTGAAATTTTTTCATAAAATGTTTTTAAAATATTTTTTTGCAAATAAAGTGTTCACTAAATTGAGGGTCAATTTATGTGATCGATGTCTTTCTAGACTTGTGTCCACCAAAATTAAAGACCAAAACTTAACTTTTAAAAGACGTCAAACGAGAGACAAAGATTATTATCTCTCCATTAAAGACATTAAAGTTGCAAAAGTTGTGGCCAAATATGTGACCTCTAATTCAACTGAAGATATGGTCATTTTCGAGTCATGTCCTGGAAGTGGTCTTTTGACAAAAGAACTGTTAAAAAGTGACGTTAAATCTGTTCGCGTCTTCGAAGAGAATCCAATTTATTTGGAAACTCTTTCTGTGAGTCAATTGTTTTAACCATTGATTTAAAAAATGATTAATTGTTTTGTTTTGAAAGAAACTGAAGACTGAATTCGGGGATCGATTGCAGGTCATTGAGAGACAAATATTGAATTTTTCAAAGTTTTTATCCAATCATTTAAATGAATACGAATATGAAATTGAGTTTTGGTTTCAGAACTTATCGGTTAAAGAGTGGAGAACTGTTCCAACCATTAAGTTTGTGTCCGTACTCTCACCTAAAAATAGTTTATTTCTCCGATTTATTATTAAAACACTTTTAAAAAAAGATTTGTTTTTCTCATTCGGAAGAACTGAATTCTTTGTGTTCGTCTCCGAAAGTGAATATAAATATATTACCGCAAAACCGGCCGACAATTACAACAACTATCGGTCGGCGACTGTTCTCTACAACACACTATTCGATATCGAAACCCTGGAAACTGTTCCGTACAAATCATTTCATGTTTACAACAAATCGTCGATTGAACTCAATTTATCCAAAAAAGACTTAAAAGTAAGAAAACGTTTGAAATCTTTTATTTATTGTTTTTTTTTGTTCAGACTTTAGAGGGTTCGACAAAATTGATTCGTTTGACGCCTAAACTATATTTGGATGAATTTGATTCACAAACACTTCAGGACTACTATTTCTTTGTTAACCAAACTTTTATGAAAAGAAAAAATTATGTCATCCCTTTCCTCGAGTAATGATTTTCTTTGAGTTCTTCATTTTGAATGAATTTTCTTTTACAGAAATTGGTTCCCAAATTGTGGACCCGATCTCATCGTAAAGAAAGGGATTCCTGTTTTTAAATACTTCGGGGATTTGAAACCCGAAGAAGTAATGGAATTATTTAAATATTTTCACAACAGATCTGATTATCAAAACTCTTTATATAAGATTCTTTCGATGGGAGAAGACTTTGATTCGGTTGAAGATCCAGTGAAAGAAGACGACATTATAGACAATGAAGACCAAAACCTAAGAGATAAAGAGTCAAAAGAATTATAGTTAGAATTAAAATTTTATATTTATTCGAAACAATTTTATAAATATTTTTAATGTTTTGAACATTTGTTTTATTAATTTAATGACGAAATGATAAAATTAGTAAATATTTACAAAATTAAAAATGATTTGAATTTAAATAGTTTTAGAGGAAATCACTGCGATTTGGAGGGGGTGTCGATCGACAGTCTTTGCTTATGTGAAGCAAATGTAAACGACGTCTCCAGACGTTTGTCTTTCTTTTTGTAGTGTTCGTTATAATCGAGTCGAGCACTCAATTCCTGGAGCTGTTTGTCCGACTGGTCCGCCAACATTACTAAGAATTTGTGGACGTTATCCCTATAGTTATGGGTCACGATTGCAATCCATGCGATGGCTTTTGGAATCGTCTCATTTTCGAATTGTTGTCTTCTGTCCTCTTCCTCTTTATCTTCATTTTGGATGACACCCCACTCCCCTCTCTTTTCACACAATTCCTGATTAGTTTCGTATTTAATTTGTGAATTAATTTCGAAATCTGTGGCCTTCAAGAAGTTGTTGACATGGGTTTGGAATTCAAGAATATAATCACAAATAGCTCTGTATTGTAAATATATGTCTTCAGTGGTTGAATCTAATAAAGATCTTCTGATAACCTGTTCTAAGAAGTGTGAGTGAGCTCGAATCAAAAAGTCTACGTCTTTGGAATTATCAATTTGTGTCTCCAATTGAATCCATTGACATTCAATTACTTCAAAAGTCAAATAATATTCCATTTGACGAACGAAATGAATCATTTCTGACAACAAAGTGTGGAACGAATGAAACGCATACTTAAGACTTGGAATTATTTTCTCAAATTTGATGATTGAAACCAAACTTTTCCAAAGAGATGTTAGAATATATTCCATACGTTTTGATCTCCAGAGATGTTTAAACATTTTTGGATATATCTTTTGACTTTCATTTGTAAATATAGTACTGATGGGACCATCGATACGATATGTCAGTGCAAACACATCCCAACCCAAATCATTGATCGACGACTCAGACAGAAGAATATCTAATCGGTTAAGAATTTCCGGATTATCGAACTGTGCGTTTGTAGATCTGATGGAACTCTCTAAGAGCTGA
This sequence comes from Galumnidae sp. Gr-Ori-00277, assembly GCA_034700165.1. NCBI lineage: Eukaryota > Metazoa > Arthropoda > Arachnida > Sarcoptiformes > Galumnidae > Galumnidae sp. Gr-Ori-00277. The sequence goes on along the minus strand of JAQIXI010001642.1, from coordinate 2,380 downwards.
ACGATTGCGTGTCGCGAAACTTTGTTCGCCGGTTTGTTTAGTTGTGGACACAACATATCCATTAGATGCCTGACAAAATCACCCTGGCCTAAGAGCATGTACTGTCGAAGACCTCTAAAGTGTTCCTGAAGTTTATAGTTTTCATTTAACATTTTAAGTGAAGTTCGACTGATCTCTTTATAAGCCGTTTCCAAAAGTATATGAAAATCATTTGACTCATCGTTTTTGAGTCTTTTTCTATTGAAAAGTGACTCCAAATTAGAGCTTTCGAACGATTGCTTCAAATGAGTAAAACCCGGGATATGAGCGGTCAGACCATTTTGACAGACCTGATGTAACATATAAATAGCTTTTCCTGTGGCCAGTATTTTGTCGGCCTGCTCTCTACTTATGAATCCGGGGAGCATTGATCTAACGATGATATACCTCTCGTGCCAAAAGGCAGCGCTCAGTGGAGAGCTTTGAGCCATTCCTAAACGGTTTGTGGCGATAAAGAATTCTTTGTGGTAGTCCTCTAACTCTCCGTGAAATATCCACTGACTTAACATTCGTCTAATTGGAAGCACTACTTGATTAAGAACTCGAGTCAAACAGACACGAATATTAGGATCACCATGGCGCATTACATGGTATACCACTCCCGCCAAAGCACCGCCTGTTTTGTGTTTGCACTGCTCTACTAAAGTGGCCAATACTTTAAGGCGAAAATACGAATCATAGGTCCAAACTTGAAGTCGATGTAAAGTTACCCGGGGACTCATTTCCAGGTCGTTGTCATGCATTTGTTCCTCGATAACAGTAATCAGTCGATAGTATTCAAGTATTTCGTCCTGAAGTGCCGACGCGAAGGACTGAGAGACGGGTCCGATAGACTTGTCTTTAGATATATAATTACAATACTTTTGTATTTTATTGAAGAGCCATCCCATGTGTGTCAACCGAATGGCGAGTCTCTGTTGAGGGGCGGGAATGTAATAATGACTGTTTATTACAAATCGTCCCTCTTTTGACGCGTCGGCGGTTATTATCTTTCCATTTAGTCCTTGAAATGCAAACAGAATTTCTCGAATCAATTCCTGTTCGGACACAAACTTCTTAGAATTATTAGAGTCGAAGTGAATGGTATGCGGACGAGTTTGCGAACGATTCTTCCGGGGCTGACGAGTGGGAGAACTGCCCATAAAGTGGTCAATACTGGCGCTCGAAATACTGTCTGTCGGCAATAGTTTTGCCAAATCATGAAAATTATGGTTTGGGTTTAAACCAGACTTTGACGGCAACGGAGATGTCATCGCTTGCATTGTCAACGGCTGAAGACTATTCATCACTTGAAGACTTTCACCATTTTGTTGAGGAATAGGACTCGACATGTGATACAAGAACTCCAATAATGCGATTGGATTTCGACAAAGCGTTGGATTTCTCTTCAATTTGTGGTAAAGTTCTTCAATACGAAGACCTTCACTGTCGCGGAATTCGCGCGAAACTAAAGACATATAAATGGTTTGAAACCAAATTAAGAGTTGAATAAAATATACGTTTTTTCCTAATTTTGGACATCAAATAAAATTCTTCGCAATCGCCTAATGGTGTGGTCGGAGACCGAAGCAATTGGAATGAAAGGCCATAATATTTGGACACTTCATCTGTCAATACATCCATTAATTTGTAATACAATGAGTGAAGACATACCTGGACTCAGAGATGATAAATGTTTGGCACACAATCTATAGACCAGAGCTGGCAATTGGAGGACCGAAACGGAGGACACATTTGAGACTTCTTTTTGTGAATTCATTTCCAAAATTTTAAGGAATGAATGGTTTCTAACAATAATTTCAAAATAATGTTATTTTATAGAAATAAAATGTCATTAAATTAAAACTTAAAACAAATGAAATCAAAAGTAAATCAAAACAAAGCGATGACTGCATTGAAGTCATTCAGTCTATGACTGCGTTTTTGACGAATTGGCGCCAAATTTATTCACAACTCATAACTCGTTTCGTATTTTATTATGAAATGCTTTATATAAACAAATTGTTTGACAAACAGGTATTGCAGGTATAGTCCCCTCATTTACTCAATCCTTTACTCAATCCTCTACTCAATCGATGATATAATCAAAATATTTCCAATAAATTCAATGATTTTCATAAATGTTTGCATTAAGTCATAGAGAGTAGTAGTGATCACATCTTTATTACATCCCTTTAAAAGTTTCCATTTGTTTGTCGATAATATTTACCCTGAATATGCGGGTATTATACGCGGGTTATCTGAGAAAAAAAGTGGTTTTTGTTAAAAATATACCAGGGCGTACTATACGCGAATGCGTATAATCTGAACAAAAAATATTATTTTCAAATTAATTTTTATT
>JAQIXI010001641.1:0-12814 GCA_034700165.1 Galumnidae sp. Gr-Ori-00277 | reverse complement strand
ATGGTCCTTTATTTTAATAGAAACAATTGTTTTGCCTTCCATGTATTCTTGGTAAATTTGTATTGATTGATATAATAAACCAAAAACACAAAATATTATTAAAAATATATTTAAAATAGTATCAAAATTATTTTTTGCCATGATCACTTTATTTTCTAAACTATTATGCTATGATAATAATTTTATCTTGTTTATGTTCTTTCAATTGTTGACAATAAGTTTAATAATATAACTTGGTTTTACTTATTTACCTAGAATATTTATTCAAAATTAATTTTATTATGGATTATTTGTTTCTATTCCAGAATAAACTTGCAATTTCTGTTTACTTATTTGTATTTGTATTGTTTTACTCAAATTTAATTATTTAAATGTATTTTTCGAATTGTTTTCGATATAAAGTAATAGCTTTTTATTAATTATTATTTATCTAACAAAAGCTACCATGGTTACAAGAGAAAAATATTTGAACTTAAAATACAATTAATTCATAAATAAAGTTCCTTAATCAAGGTTACTTTTGATACCAACAATATTCAAAGTTTTATTTTATTTTCAAGTTATAAATAATAACTAGACTATTATCAGAGATCTCCATCCGAACAATTATTTGGCAAAAACCCCTCAATGACAAAATGACCTTGACATACCTAGTGCTTGTCTATAAATGCTAAATGTTATAAAAATTTCATTCAATTTGATTGCATTGAATTATTTTATTTGTTTATTATTAATTGCATTCAAGAATCAAATATATAATTTTAATTCAATAAACTATTTTTATAATTAAAGAGACAAACCTGGCCCCACCACAATTCTTTTATTAGTAACGGAAGTTTTCTACAAATTTAACCCCCCTCCCCCTCTATTATTGAAAGAAACAGGGAAGTTTGTGTCTCTCTATAGAGTCTATAGTATAGACCATTCTTTTTGCCAGTAATGAGAGAAGGGAGTGAATGAAGGTAATGAATAAAGTAAGGAAGGGACAGGAAGGTTTTTTGCTAGTAACGGGGAATATTTCTTTGAATATTAACGGGTAACATATAGCCTTATGCTAGTACCTGTATGTCCATAAAGAAAGGAATAAGTGAGTAACACCTGTAATGGCTAAAAGAGTATTATTATTATTAAAATTGGATTTGAAAATCTTAACATTTTTTCTATTGACAAGCACTAGGTCTGTCGAGGTTTATTTAAAATACTTTCTCAGATAGATTAATTTATTTACTCAAGCATAATATTAAGCAAACAAATTGAAAAATAAATATGATCAAGGGGAAAAGAATTCAAATCATAATTTACTTCAAAAATAATTTCATTTGGAATTCTTTTGAATGTTTTGTATCTCTTCTGAAGTGATCTAAAATATGTAAAACATTTAGTCCTAATATCCAGCGACAGCCTTTTAGGAAAAATTATTTTTTATAATTTCTGAATGCACTAACCGAGTTATTATATTGATCAAATGCTACTTTCACATAAACCAGTACATTATTTTACCAAGATAAACCCTTTTCAATAAGTTATATTGTTTACAATAAGTTATCAAAAGTTCATTGAATTTATCATAACTTTCTATACTTTCCTTATTCATTCAAATAATGACATATATGAATAATTTTAATGTACTTGCACAGCTCACATAGTTTACGCACAAAAAACTCCTGAAATCATTCCTAAAAAGCTGTCGCTGTTTATTACTAATACAGTCTGGACCCGCCTTAGGTCAACCGTCATATAGTCAAAACTCAGTTTTGGTCAATGGTTTCCATATCCTAAACCTTTCCTATGGAAGTCATAATGTTATGAGAACTCTATTTTAGTGAATTCGCTTTTAGTCAAAACTCGATTTTGTCCAAAAATATTACACAAATGTAACACAAAAACTGTAACTTTAAGCTCTATTTTAGTCAAAGTTTATATAATTTTTTATAAAACCAATGTTTAGAGTTTAAGATTTAGACTAGAGACCCAAATCGGACCTGACCTGACCTGACTCGGACCTGACTTGAGCTCAAAAATACCTGACTCGGACCTTACCTGGGGTAAAAAATTTACCTGACCTTGTTTTAAAAATGGAGTCAAAAAGAAAACGCAAAAGTTTTACACTTGACTTACAGTTTAAAGTTTTCCAGCTCTTGGATAAAAAGTGGACACCAGATCAAATCACTGACCACTTAAAAGAAGAGGGGATAACTATGTTTAATGTGTATAACTGGGGTAATAAACTGGAAGAAATTATTATTGCATTTTGTGACACAACTCCAACACATGTCAAGAGTTTAAAAAAACCAAATATCTGAAAGTCGAAAAAGAATTGAGAGAATTAAGGCCTAATGACTAATAAATTGATGATTAAATTAAAGGCTAAAGAAAATTTAAAAGAAAAATACAACTATAATGAGCTTAAGAGTTTAAAGGGAATGTTTTTGACTTTGACTCGATTTAAGTCAAACTCGTTTTTAGTCAATGATTTGTAGAGCCCCGAGAGTTGACCAAAATCGGGTCCCGACTGTATAATTATTAGCCTTAATATTATTTTTATTGAAACTTTTTGTTATAATATTTAGGTCATCGGGAGTGACGGGAGTGGCGGAAGGTAACGGGAGGGAGTGAAAATTTAGGCCTCGGGATTGGGAGGGAGTGAAAATTATTGGCCCGGGAGCGGGAGGGAACGGGAGTGATAATTTTGCTCAATTTGGGTCCTTAATTGCTATGATTTTATTCCTATGAATAGCATTGGTTTTTATCAATACTTGTTTGTATCAGGGGCAAATTACATTAATATTTTATCTTTATTTAAATAAAACTATTTTATAATTATTGAAATGACCTATAAAAACTAAAATACTAAATTAAAAAAGTTTATCCATTGTTTATCAAAACTAATTTATTAAATCTATTAAATGAATTTTAAGTTTAAATTAAATACACTACAAATCAGTTAATTTAAAAAATTAATTTTCTATCAGTTGTTTAAAACAGGGATCCGAAGTAAAGTGTAGTATATAGTTTTGTTTTACACCCATCGATGTTTAATATATTTTAGAAAATTTTATGAAACATACCTAGCTCATATCAAATTTATTGAAATATGTATTCAAATAATTTGGCAATCATGTTCTTGATACAATTATTTGAGATCAGATTAATTACGGTAAATGAAAATAAAGTCAAGCGAGCTCAATGATTAATTTCCAAATAACAGGATTTTTGCACTAGTAAGTAGCTAGGTAACTTCATTTCTTTAAAATTGATTAGCTAACTTATCTTTTTTCTAAACATATCATTTTTATGTATTTTTAGTAATTTTTCACTCTCCATTTGTCGATTTATTCTGCTTTTCTTTGACAAATTTAATCTTAAAATTAATCAGGAACATTTTTAATAATATATTTGTGAAATATTGAATAATTTCGTGATATTTTAATAAAATATAAAGAGTTTATTAAATAAAAATATAAATCATTTAATAAAGTTATGGAATACAACAAAAATTATAATAAAATTGGCTAAAATTTCTCAAAATTAAAAAATAATTTTAAATAAATAGTTGAATATTTTTATTATTTGATTAACATTTATTCTTATAAAAATATTCAATTAAAATGTGTTGTAGTTTCAAAAATAATATCAGATAATAATATATTACCAGCGACAGCCTTTGATTTCAGGAGTTTTTTATGCGTAAACTATGTGAGCTGTGCAAGTACATTATAATTATTCATATATGCCATTATTTGAATGAGTACGGAAAGTATACAAAGTTATGATAAATTCAATGAACTTTTGATAACTTATTGTAAACAATTGATAACAATAAAACTTATTGAAAAAGGTTTATCTTGGCAAAATAATGTACTGGTTTATGTAAAAGTAGCATTTGATCAATATAATAACTTGATTAGGCATTCAGAAATTATAACAAAATGTCTTTCCTAAAAGGCTGTCGCTGATTATTACTAATAAACTATTAGTAATAAAAAAAGTGTCTATTATATTTTGCAAACCACACGAAAACAATTTTTATTTATCGTTTGAAAAATATGTTAACAAAAAAAATTGGATTTTGTTTTACATAATTTTTATATAAAAGGTTTATTTATTGCTTAAAATTGGTATCGAAAAAATACCCATTTGAAGACATTTTGAATTTTCATTCTAACTTACCATCACCAAGTTCATTTAATAGCTATATTTTATTTTTAATCTATATATTACCATTTCATTTTTTCTGTACGTTGTATCATGTTCAGAACTCTATTATAATTTTGATTAATATTAATTAAAAGCTATTAATTATGTTTTAAAAATGAATTCAATTTTCTTCAATTTGTTTTGATTTAAATAACGTTATATCTTGGTGAAATAATTGCTTTTATATATAAACATGCGCAATTCTTAGAAATTCATTTCCTAACTTAAAAATTATTTTTATCTCAAAAGCAATAACTATTATAAAGAAATTTTTAATAAAAAGTGTTGATTAAATTATAGTATAAATAAATTTATAAATCATTTTAGAAAGAAATGAAATACAAAGAAATGTAAATTTAATTTTTATGGCATATTTAAAGCAATTTTAAAACAAACATTTTAATATTACAGTAAGTTATTATCAAATTTTTCAAAATATTAATTATTGAATACATAATAATTACTGAAATTTTTCCCAGAAGTTTCTTATAATAAGATCAATTATTTTTCTTAAGAATTGAAGGAATAAAATGATAAAAGGGAAATTATGGTAAATTTTTATTCAAAATTATTGACAATTTAGCCTGTCTCTTTAAACTACTTAAAGTATTTGAATTCTGTAATCGGTTTATGAGTTGGTTTAATTGGGACATCAAAAATTTATTTTACTAGGATAACTAAGTAACTTCTGGGAAGATAAGGTTCAAGAGCTGCACATTTTTAATTTTGAAAAATAGTTTATATAGTGACTATTGAAGGTTTTTGAAATGCATTATTTCATTTTAATAAAGTCGAAAACCTAAAAAAGTAGTTAAAAATAAAACTGAATGGTTTAATGTTGAAAGGAGGAATGTATTAAATAGAACTGAATGAGAAAACACAAAACAAGTTTGACATTTATATTGGTTTTGAACTTTTTATACTAAAGCATAAAATAGAAAAGTCTCAATTCAATTTTAAACGATTCAATTAGATTTTAAAAATAGGATATTAATGGAAAATTTAATAAAAGAATAAATACGGTTATAAGTAAGAAAATTTGTACTACTTCAAATTTGTCGATTCTCAAAAATCTAATATCACTCAAAATATAAGTGTTTATTTTTTTGCTTGAATGTGCTAATTGATCTTGATATTTTTGCTTATTTAATACAAACGTGTTATATGTGCAAAATCTCTTAAATATTTTGTTAAAAATGTGCTGCACATGTGCTAAACGTTTTGAGCACTAAAGTCAAAAAAGCATTAGTGCCAAAACCGTTGACTACTCAACAAGTTTTAAATTTCATTTGATTTGATTCGTAATTAAACGCTAATTATGGCAGCATTTGATCAATTCATTGATCGTAAGTTCAGTTTAATGTGAATTTATTAAATTTGTCACAATCCTAAAGTTTTGAATTAATTGACAATAAACTAGTTTACTGTCAATTTTGTGGTCGACAAAAGATATGATATTATTGGAAATGAGTCAACAATAAACTTATTTATTGTTAATTAAATTTTGTATTAATTGACAATAAACTAGTTTAATGTCAATTTGTGGTCAACAAATGATAAGATTTTCCCTTCTATTAATTAATAAACTAATCTTTTGATATAAATACATTTATCAGAAACTGATAATGAATTTGTTATCAACGAATACAATGACGTTTTGGCCGATGAGATCACAGACAAAGATGGAAACATAACACGACCGCGAGCCAACTCTCGTATCTATTCGTGTAGACCCGAGGACAAAAACGAGCCGATTATTACCCTTAGTCAATGGACTAAGAGCTATAAGAAAGAGAAAGATTACGTTTTAATACAAATTTAATGTTTCTAAGGATTAAAGTGAAATTAGTAGTGATTAAACACAGAAAATAAAAAAAATTATATCTCGGACTTATTGAAAATAATGCCTTAATTATTGTTTAATTGAATTTCATTAAAAATTTATAAATAAACTTATTTTTGTATTAAATATAAAACTATAATTTCAGCGTTAAGTCAAGCCATCAATGAAATTCATTCATAGAGTCAGAGGTTATGCATAAAAAGTGCGTCGTACTAATCATAAGATTTGGTATTTTGTTTTGATTTTAGTATTATTTGGATTCAAATAATTATTTATTTTGTTTAATTAAATTTTTTTGAAATTGTTATGACGTTAAGTATAGAATAAGATTTATAGTAAAAATAAGTGGTTTATTTTATTAATTGTTTGAATTCAAAGCAACAATAATAATTTGTGGAGAAATCCTAGCATTAGATAAAACGAAGCCTGACCATTAGATGACTTGCAGGCATTCTTAAATCTAAGACTCAATATGTATAACGACGATCATTTCCGTCGAGTTTTCAATAGTATGGAAATCACGAATCAAATGGCAATCAGAGATAGAGTAGGCAGAAGTGTGGAAATTAGTCCTGAACCGCCGTTTTCAACAAAACGCTTATTAGAAGAAATCAAATATAAATACAACGCAATTTAATATTTAATGGAATTCATCGAAATGGAAAACGAAAAAAGACTACGGTATCCATAAGAAAGACAAATCATCGCCACAAACGCTAACTGCAGTGGAGTATTGCCCTAAACAATACCGGCCTTTATTAGTGACAAAAAGAAGTTGCTTACGATTACAAGATATGCGGAACTAAATAAATTAATTTTCAATTTCATCAAAGAGTCAAGGACTGTGAACGGAAAAGAAACGAAAGAATTTGCTATGGTAGTCTTCGAATTCAAGGCCCTGAAGTTCACTCGTCTAAACCCAAAAGAAGACCAAAATTTCACCCCAAATGCCGGACAAAACCGTGGAAAAGTAATCACGAAAAAGTGACTAAAGATGTGGTCGAAGGACTAAAAGTTTCCGCATAGATAAAACGTTGGTCCAAAACTTTCAGTGAACTAACCGAAGCACTAGAAGACTGGTGTGCAATGAATAAACATTTGGAACCGTTCAAAGCTATACTTAAACTGATCCAAAAAAACTCGAAGACCTTTTAATTTTCGAGGCATTAAAAAATTTCAACCTGAAAGAAAGGGCCCGAAATTGCCACCATTTATTGGCTCCACTATAGATGAATACTCAAATGTCTTTCTCAAATGTCTGCCCGAATACGAGAAAATGGGTGACAATGTTATGACTAACGGTAAAACTGACGGCGTGAAAGTTTTAGCCAATTTTATGTTCGGCTATGAATCGGAAGCCCTTGACCTCATAACAGAGAGAGGCTAAAATCTTTTGAGACGTCATCTCTATCGATCGGATTTCATTCGATTGTTTAATTTGAACACTAATGTCTAGTTCACACTTCCGGCCCAAATTCATGCCGAATATCAACGAATCAAAAGCTGTTGTTAGAACGATATCACAACACTTTTGATGGACACGTCAACTACTTTTTGCAACATCCAGAGGAAATCGAACCTCAAGAACCATCTGTCCTGTGCGATTTGCCAAACTCCTGACATATTAAATGCCCGTCGATGTTTTCTAGAGAAAGAGACATACATTCCAGCGACACACGACAGATGTCTGTATTATAAATAACCAAAATAACCTGTAATTATCTAATGACTTTCAGAGCCATTATTTGTCTTATAAACCGCTGCTGGTGTGTCCACAAACTCAGTATAGAAGATAATGAATACCTAACACCCGACAAAATCAATAGGACTAATAACATGTCCACTTCAAGACTCAATACATTATTGACTTGTGATAGTATGGATATATTTAATGTGCTATTTGAACTTAAAATGTCAAGTTTTATACATGATCTTAACAGCCAAAGAGAAGAATAGCTTTTTGGGCAACTGGTCTGATTTTTCAGACCATTTTAGACACCAAATATATATATATTTTATTTTATGTCTTATTCTTATATTTTTTCTTTTATTATTATTTATTTCATTTCATTTTTATCTATTTAATTATTCATTATCTCACTCTTCAATATTTATGTTTACTGCTTATGCATTTTTCTCCTCCCTTTCCGCTTCTCTACTCGGAAGCGATAAGTGACCACAATAGGCATACAATCATAAATGTTTTGAGCGAATATTTAAACCGTTTTGTGACTCCAAAAGTACTGACTTCCGATAGAGCAGCAGAATTCCTGAGTAAGGAATTCCAAGACTTTCTTGCAGGTTTAGGTATAAGACACCAATTAACCAGTGCTTATTTTGCATCGAGTAATGGTCTCGCAGAAGTAAACAATTGAAAGATAGTGCAAATCATAAAGTATTATGTCAATGAAAAGTCGAAGGATTGGGATTTGTTTGTCGGCAATGCGGTGAAAGTAATTAATAGGTCAGTCAATGACACAACTGGTTATTCACCGGCATATTTGTAGCGCAGTAAGGACACCACTAGCGAAATCACCTCAATCGCCTCAATCGCCTTACAATTATTTTTAGTTATTATTATCGATTAATCAATACTTCGATTCGATTATTACTTTAGATATCAATAAGCCTTTCATTGTCGCCTAAAGCCATTATTAATCTGACGCCAATGACATTAAACCAACTGTCAAAATCGGATTACCATTTAAAAGGACTTCAACGACTCTCTGCACACGACTCAACAATTTAAAGATTCAAAAGAAACATCAAATCAGAACTCATCTCAACGGACAATCAGAAAAGCTATAAAACCGGACACAACACTTATGACAGCAATAGAGACTATCTCCGATTTTACAGCGAGTGGTCAACACATTCACTCTTCGACAGCTTTAGGCGACTTTTATCGATTTTTAGTTTTTATTCAAATGTTTTAATGTTTTTATTACTTTATTCCACGACTCAAATGTTTAATAACTTTTCGATCATTTTGTGAAAATAAAACAATTATTTCAAGTAATTGATTAGCAGTTCATTTACCAAAGTTGTGTCTAAAGACTCTAAACCACTTAAGACTGAATATTTGGTAAAATCGCCACAAAGACTACCAAAGAGCCTAAGCGAGTGACCCCCTCATCTCGAACGATCCCTTAGCCTGAAGACTGTTCCCTAACCGTTGCCCGCTTTTCGCCAGGGGACAGTCCTAGCGCTACATATTTATTATTTGGTTTCGATCCCTGCAACACTTTTGAACGAAAAATGGGAACAAAAACAATTGAGTAAAGAGTCGAGACGGAAGAGGACAGTGAAGAAGAATCTATTATAGAAAAAGCGAGACAAAAAGCGAAGGAAAGAATATTAAGAGCCGAAGTGAAAAAATTTGAAAGAAATTGAATTCGAGGTTCAACCATTTGAATTGAAATCACTGGTCTGGTGCATAGATAGTACAGCCGAAGTGGTTGTGCCACACAAACTGAAACCACTAAAATGTGGTCCGTGGGTGATAGTTAAAGAAGTCGTACCCGGCACATATCACATATACCCAATGGTGAAAATGGGTGGAAAAGAAAAAAGGACTAAAGTTGTCAACAGTCGATTACTCTTCCCTTATTTCGGTAGAACTCCCAGAGGATACTGAGAACTCTGCAGAAGAGTCGACGATGGAGAGTTCACGCGACAAAACCAAATCACCAACGAAGACTCTTGGGATGTAGAAGACCTGAATAGATGGAGACAAATGATGGATGAAAATCGAAGTGGTGGATCGAAGACAAAACACTGTTCGAGTGACACGAAGTCAACGACAAAATAATGTGAATTTGAGACAAAATATTTCAACACAAATGTCAGACTTTTCTTCAGAATCGAGTAAAATGAATGCTCAACCAAATAATCAATTAGTCAGTCAAGAAGAACAGGTAACCATTGGTGGAGAAAATATTAGTCAGAATAATACACAGAATGCGGTCATAGTTAGAGAAGATTTCAGTCAAGACTGGTATGATTTATTGACTCAGAGTAGTTCGTCAGAGTTCTCGGGTTTTGCTGACACTCAAACAGAGAGAGGAAATGCGATCACTTATACCTCTCAAGAATATACGATCTTGGTCAACCCCATTAATAATTCGATCTCAGTTACCTCTGAAGAAGAAACTTCAATTGCTTCTCAAAATGAAATTTCGATCTCGAGAATCTTAGAAAGAAATGCGATCCCAAATACCTCTCTATATATAACTCTATATTCATAATCAACAGTTACGAAACAGGAATAGGTGTTCACATAACAAACAAAGTGAAGGACAAAAAAAGTTGGTAGTAAACCAGTGCTCACAAAGTGCCTTTAATAATAGAAGAGCCACAAGTTGTAATGAAGGAACAGTTAATGATCGAAAGAGGCCAACAAAAAGTGAAATAAATAAAAGAGTTAATATTAACGAAACTCGAATAAGAGAATTACCAGTGATAACAGTGGAGTTAAACACCATTGATATAAGCACAGAATAACTGCGAATAAGTGGTCAAACAAGTGATAGAAATTCACTGTCTGTTGTGATAAATATTGTATTTTACTAACAAATTTATTTGAATTTTACTAATTTTAGTTTGTATTAATTTTATGGTTTAAAATTTATCTAGTTTTTGTTAATTTTAATTACAGTTAAAACTTTGAATTTAGTCGGCAATAAGTTTGAAAAAGTTTTTAATGTTAAGGCGTGACCCAAATTGTGATAACAATTGGCAAAAAATTTTATTTATTTATTGTTAATTCATTTCATATTATGTTTTCATTTTCTCATAATTTTGATATAATTTCTGAAAAAATGTTCTAAAAATTTGCTTTAATTTTGTTTTCAAATGTTTTTAATTTTGTATTTAATTATTCATTAAATTTGTATTCAATTTTTTTTCCTAGTAGAACTCCGGCCACCCGTTTTAAGGGGGGAGTGATGTGAGCCATCACTGTACTCGTGCAAAACTAGGCTCAAGGTCATTTGCATAGCAAATTACAGGTTTAATCATATGACTGTTAGTCAAATAGTAGGTGTAAAGGTCAGCTGACCAGTAGTCTTTTGGGTTTCAAACAGTGAAGTCGTGTTTTGCGAGTATCATTAGAGAGCAGTGATCGGCTCTCTTTTCAGTACTGTTCGAGTCGTCGAGAGTAGTCCGACCGACGGTCAGTTTTAATTGTATTTTTAATCATTTCGTGTTTTTATTATTCAATGTTTTGTATTTCGAATAAAATCAGTTTTCATTAATCGGTTCGACTTATTTTGTGTCTCTCATCCAACCCCGATCCCAACCTAAGAGGATTTTCTGTGTTTCGGTGCTATCCTCTGGACCTAGCCCAGCTCAAGTTCTCCCACGGCCCGTTACAAATTAAAGACTTTTTATGAAAACCTCTCGCAATTGCACTAAACCAAGGGTTCATCGAACCCATCGCGAGTAAAATGCTACCCCATATCATCGCTTAATCCCAGTTTATCGGCGAATTGTCGCCCGTAGGTCACTTTGTGTCAACTCAAGGGACAGCTTTCGCTTTTTTAAGAGAGAGAGAGAAATAAACATTATTTAAAGGTATTAACAGAAGGTACCCTAGAAATTGAAAACACACAAAAAGATCAAATATCATGTGAGGGTCTAAAACTAAGACTTCATCACAAAAAATATTGTCAAAGCAATGCGTTCCCTGAAAATTCCTCAGAAATTAGATGAACTAGATACTCTTATAAATTGTTGGTTTATCATCATAGCTTACAGATTCCGTACTTGTAGGGTTGGTATAATACATGAGGAAAATTTCGTTTTATTCAATATACCAAAACTGATTTTAATTAACAAATATATACATTTCTAAATTCAAAAGCAATAAACTTTGAAATGAAGAAATTATTGTAATTTATTTGTTTATTTCAACTCTTAATACCGAATCTCTTGTTAATCCCTAACAATAAACGACACCTGTTTATCAAAAAATGTTCTAATGTATTATTCCAACCACACAAGTACGGAATCTGTAAGCTCTGTTTATTATATTAAATTTAAAAAAAATTGGCTTTGTTTATTTGTAAATGCAATAATTTCATATAATGTTCATCAAATTATAAACAATTTACCGAAAATTGAATACACTTGTAGATATTATTGATAGCCTTTAGTTAGTTCTTTTCATTTGCATAAACATTTGACCATGATACAACGTACACAAAAGGTGAAATACTTAATTTGATTATTAAAGAGTATCATTTTTAATAAACTTGGTAATAGTATTTAAGAATGAATAGGGTACCTAAACGTTTCCTTTTTTTTCCTACATTAAATTTTAATATAATTTTATATTATAAATTTAGTCACTTTCTATTGGCTAAATTGTGAGAAAATACGGTATAAAATTAGTTAAAAAACTAATTAATAAAAATTAATTTAAAAAAAAAAATTTAAAATAAAAAAATTAAAAATAGAGCAAAAATTTAATTTGTTTTTAACTTAAATTTGAAGTAATTAAATGATATGAACCAATTAGTCAGAATCCGATTCTTCGCCATCTCTTCCACCGACTGTGTCTTCTGATGGGTCAGTACTATGGATGCCTTACGTATCCGAGGGTTGAGTCTGTCTTCAAAATAAAACTTTTAATAAATTTTTTTATGTTAATTAAAATGTTTAAGTCTTAATACCTTTTGTTTCCTCAATTTTAAGCCAAATATTTAAAAGTAGTTTCTGTTGAATGAAAATTTTTATCCAAGTTTTGGCCAAACTTTCAAAGGAAATAATTTT